>JAVHNF010005150.1:38031-57049 GCA_034783455.1 Micropsitta finschii | reverse complement strand
CCTTTAGACCGCACACAGACTTCTAACTCCTCCTGTTTATTCCCCATGCTGCGTGCATTGGTGTACAGGCATCTCAGAGAGTGAGCAGAGCATGCTAGTGGCACCCTTATATTTTAGGTTTCTATTCACTTGGCGTATTGGTGATGCTTGCAAATTCCATTTTGAAATAGAGGCAAGTTGGTGGTTAGAGTTCATAAAATATTGTAGCAATAAAATATTTATATGAAGAAAGGATAGCTAAGTGCTTTTAATATTGCTTAAATTGTAGCCATGTCTTGGAATACTGCTGGTTGCCGATATTGTAGATTTGAGAAGGCCTGAAAAGCAAAATTGAAATAATTTACTCATTTATTTATTTAATTTCCGAAGACATTTATTAATTCGCCACTGATTGATGTTGGTACTGAGCAGATGATGGCTCTGGCATCTCACATGGGAATCCTGGATATTACCTGCTGCCATGGAAACTTCCTGTTTGAAAGTGGCTGTGACAAAGCCTTCCATGTCATAGGTTTGTAACAGACATGAGGTGATCTGGCCTATATGTGCAAGAGGCATCTATCAGGCCTTGAACAGCATTTGTTAGCTGTAACGGGGTGTAGTCATTCTGATATTTCCTTTTTTCCCCCTATAAATTCTTTCTGCCCTCAGAGCTTTCTGATTCAGGGTTATTCCTGCTCCATTTGTTGCACTGTGACATTCTGTTGCATGTTCTTCATATTGTGTTTTGACCAAGTTTCCCTTAAGCTTGACAGGACTTTGCAGCAGATGAAGTTACATTTTCAGTCAACTTCAGTTGCATGGGGGAGTCGTGTTCCTTGAAATGCTGTGGCAGTATGCACAGCTTCATGGTCTGTAGGCAAATGGCTGAAGATATCCTTGACTTTTCTCAGTTCCTTGTCAGATTTAGAATTGTTTCCTGAAACTTTTAGGTCTTCCAAAAAAGCGAACTTTCCTTATGAAAAATAAGGCTTTGTAATACCTGTGTGGGAGCAGTCTCTGGAAGTAGGTAACACTGCAGCACCACTTTCAGATGTAACTCATGGCAGGAGCTAGAGTAAATCTTGCTGAGAAATATCAGCTAATTAAAGCACTTAATTATTGACTTGAAATATGGCAATGCTGTTAAAAATCGATGAGATTTATTTTCCTCAACCCCAGTCCCTTTCCTCTAGGAAAGCCCAGCAGCAGCTCAGAAAATGCAGGTGTACTCCCTCCTCTGGCAGGGGGCACCACAGCCTTGTGGGAACTGAGCATGAAGGAGCAGCCTGTGGTGTGGTGCAAAGCAGCACGGTGCACTTGAGACACTGGTTGAATTTCCCAAGTCACTATGAAAACTGGCATTTCCTTAGTTGTCTTTTTCCATGGCAGCAGTGTCAGGGTCTGCCTGCAGAGCTCATTGATTGCAATTTCTGTCTCCAGGAGCTGATGCAAAGAGAAGGTGTGGGATTTGTTTTCCCCTGTGTCAAGCTAGTGTGACTGAGCTCCACATGTTTGCACCTCTGCACTTGAGAACAGTTGTTTTAAGATGCTCTGCAAAGTGCAGGGAAATGAGAGCTGTCAGATATTACAAAGGGGAAGAGGAAGACATGTCAAAGGAAGATGGGAGGTTTGTTTGTCTTGCCTTCTTCCCCTGTGAGCAAAAAAGGGAAATGAGCAATGTTTGGTTTTACTATGCGTATCCAAACTGGTTCTGTACTCTAACATGGGCTGACTCAGTACTAGAACCCCACATTTCATCTTTGGCTGTGTGTGCTGGTTCTGCTGTAAGTTACACTTTACAGATTCTGTCTCTGCTGCTGCCATCAGCAAAGCCTTGCAGGATCCCCTTTGACTAAATCTGCAAAGGATGCTTGCCACCCATAGCTTGCCTAATTTGTAGCTTTTGTTGTTGCCTGATGTGGTGTTGGGCTTTTTTGAGGCTTTCTTTATTGGTAGTTGCTAATGAGGAAGTTTATTTTTAAGACTCACCTCAGCCTGGGCTTCCTTCTCCAACCCCACTGCTGGGAGAAGAGCCAGGACTTCGTACCTCTCAGGGATAGCCACAGCCTTTAGCTGAGTTTGTCACACCCAGTTAAGTAACACAGCTTGTTACTGCTGCTTGCACCCTCTACTCCTGCTCTGCAGCCCCATGGAGCCCAGTCACCAACATGTGCTGCTTTTCCCCTCCATATCTTCCTTGCAGCTCCATTGCATGAGCTGGTTGCACAGGATGCTGGAAGATGAGCTCTTCTTTTCTGTGCCTCTCTCCTTTTCCCCAGTCATCCTCAGAAGATAACTCCAAAAGCACCAGATGGCTTTGTCAGTGCATGGGTTGTTATCCAGCATAGCCCCTTTCAGTAAGGCTGCTGGTTTAGGTTGTGTGAGCTCAGTGGAGATCTTACTGAGTGGAGATGGGGAAGTGATTTCTCATCTCACCAGGAGGGATTGTCTCTGATGCAGGCAGGCCAAGTGCCATGGGGCATTTCCAGGTGCAGAATGCTTCCTGGAGTGAACTGAACCTAGGTTAGCTACCTGTTTTTCAGATTTTGGGTGAATGCAAGAAGCAGCCTCTTGTTTCTAATTCCATGGTCTAAATGCTCCCTGAGTAAGAGGGTTCTTGTAGTTAGGCTTACATTCAAAGAGCAGTGCCAGTGTTTTCTCTGCTCCAGGAATGTTCATGCTGATGGGGCTCCCCAGGGTCCAGAGAAATGCTCATTTTCTGGGTCCTGCTGGGGCTTGGGCAAACAGAGAAATAGTTTTATGTGTCTTAAGAACTACTTAATTAAACAGGCAGTTAATAATAGGTAAGATAGAATAGCTAGCTAGATTTGAAGCTTACCAACCTAAATTAGAACCTCAAACCAGCTGTACTTTGCGACAGGAAAAACCAGCCCAGCCTCATGTCCTGTCTTTGACAGTGGCTTCTACCTTATAACTGTGGAAGGACAGAATTGATATAGTGTGGGATTTCCAAGTGTATTTGTACAATATTTTTATGACTTGCATTTTTGGAAGTGTCTGAGGATGTGCTTTGCATTGTATCACACCATCTCTACTTCCCCTTCTCTGGATATTCATTTATTTCTTTCTGGGCTTTCATAATTTGAGTCCTCAGACAATGAGGATTACAAGGTTTATGCAGGTTGTGCATGGAGTACCTGAACTAACCTATGAGTTTGTCATTATGGTGGAGGTTGGTAACCAGAATGTTGATGGCCTGTCAACAAACTGTAGCTGGTTTGGTTGTTGGTTTTGTTTGTTTCTGATTTTTTGTTTTGTTTTGTGGGTTTTTTTTTTGCACTTCATTGATACATTCCTGGCTCTTGTCAGACTATGGATCAAGGTAGATAGTAATCTGATCATTATTTTTGTTCTCATACTGTAAGTCAAGGCTGTTACTAAAAACAGAGGGCAGCTTTTCCAAGGAAGGAAAACTTCTGAACTCATGGTAGTTTCAGAAAACTGAGTCAGCTGCTGTTCTGGTTCCACCACTTACTCTACGAGCCTGATGAAAGATTCAGTGGCAGTCTGTACTTGCAGAGATTGAGAATGACCATGTGAGGGAATGCAGGGGATGTTCGGGGTCATCCACACTGAATACTCAAGTGCCACTTCAGCATCTGACATTCAGGGCACTGTATTAACACTGTTGGATGGTTATTGGCAAGCTAAGCCAGGAGTCAGGGCTAAAATGGAGTAGAAAAGTGGTACTTAGAAGGGCAGAAGCTTTGAAGCTGCTTAGATATAGGCTGGGTTTTGCTTTAAAACGTTTGCTCTTTAATCAGTATTTATTCATGCATTTTGACATGTAGGTAACCAATAGTGACCAGAGTTCTGCATGGGGGTGGCATAGGGCTCTTTTGGATCTCGGTAAGAAAGGCATAACAGCACATAGTGTAATAACATGCCATTTTTCAGTGTCTCCCATCAGGCTCCCAGTATAACCTGGAAGTGAGCAGGGCTTTGATACTGAAACTAGCTAGTGGGAAAGAATAAACAGAAGTGAAATACTCAAAGGGGAGAGAATGTGGAGGAAATGAAAAATGAGGTGGAGGGAGGATAGGGGAGTGGAGAAGAGCAGAAACCAATGTGTTAGAGATTTGAACAGAAATACAAAATAACTGGATAAATCCCTCAAGTAGGGGTGTAGAAATGAATTGTAAAAAAGTTCTGTGTGAACTGGAGGAGCTGAGTGTCTTGAACGCGTACAAGATATCACAGGTTAAAAGGGTTCAGTACTGGGGAAATAATTTTGTTAGGTGAGCAGGAAGAGATCTGAAAGTATGTAGAAGTAAAAAGAGAAAATGTTCATTTGTAGATATTTTGATGAAAGAAATATTAAATACAAGAAATAAATAGTTTGTACTAGGCTTGTCTGGCAAGCTGTGATATTGTGCTTTAAGAGAAGTAAAAGCCTCCTCTGACTAACAGTGTGCTCTGATGTGTTGACTTTCACCATTGAACTGCACAAACTTGCCAGTTCCTCTTAGGTTAGGAGTTTTGGTGCATGAATCTGTTGAGGAACAATAGCTGCATAGACTGGCAGTAGGGAGAGTAGTGTTACCTTTGCCAATGTACAGCTTTTTTAAATGCTACTACTATAGCTGAGATTATTTTTATTTATTTTTTTTTCTCAGGTTTCAGGAAAAATCAGAGGAACTTTTAAGGCCAGGTGGCACTGCTGTGATGTCCCGAATGCTGTTTGTAGCCACAGAGGGGTGCTCTTTATCTAGTTAGGACTCCCAGTCTTCACTTGGGCAGGGTGAGGAAATGGCATTACTCACTTTTATTGAGTTAGGGGAGAGTGTTTCCGAGTTGGCTGATTTAATCAGCATTCCTGAAACCTACTGGGACCTTATTGCTGTATAGACTAAATTGGTGACTTTTCACAAGGAGGCTCCATTTAAAAACAAAGCCAGCAGAAATGCTGTCCATTTGCTGAAGCTCTCTGGTGCTGAACCTGCTGACTTCAGCAATATTCAGATTTTATTGTTCCAGTAGCTGTATCACATAGATTTTTGCATACGGTTGGTCAATGCAAGGGCACTAAGTCAGCACACAATTTGCCTTATTCCACATTCCTGGAACCGTTCAACTCACAGCCAGTGCCCAGGTCCCACATTTGCACATCTGAAATTAAGCTCTGTATGACAGTGAGACTTTCTGTGTGCTGCTTCTTGTAGCATTGGAGACGTGCTTTCTGTTTGAACTGTGAGGATTTTGGAGCATTTCTTTAGGCTGTTCAGTTCAGCTGCTTCAAAGAAAGGAACCCTCTTTTATCCTGCCTTTCTTCCCTCCTCCCTGCCTTTTAAGATCAGCTGATCCAACCGGATCAGTTCTTGGATCTGAGCAGCCACCTTTATACAGTTCTGCTCAAGAATTTTGTACAGGATAGTCCTCATGTTTCAACAAATACAGTGATAGTGGGGTTTTCATTGCTTCTTAAGCCTCTCAGTTTTTATTAGTCCGCCAGAGTTTAGGCTAGTGCTTCATTATAGTGCTCTGGCTTCTGCAGATGCTTGAGGCTTTGCTTTCTGGTGGTTTGATTTCTTTTCTATATTAAAAAGAAATCGTATCCCACTTGCTGGTGGATCACACAGCGCCTAAGTAAACTAGGAGTAGTAAGTCTGGTTAGCTGTTGTGTTCAGAGGGCTGCTGAAGAGCATGCTGATCCAGTCATCCTGAATACTGCTTTAGTATTTACGTGACTAAAACACCAGTTGACCATAAAGTCCATCCTTGACTGGCATTAGATGAAAACACGCATTGGGCAGAAGACTCAGTTTTGAAGCAGAACCTGTTTAACATGAGGTGACTGAGCTCTCTTCCAGTTGCTGCAACCATTCTATAGAAGCTGGGTTATTTCCAGTCCTAGCATGTGACCCCTCTAACAAACTGACTCATTGTGAGCTGAAGCCATCACTGTTTCATGAGGCCAAACCACCAAAGTGTAGAAAACTTGCTCATAATTGCAGGTTGGGAAAACAAATGAGGCCCATCAAAGCTGTATTTAGTGTAAAACATCACTCCAGGTGAAACAGTTCCAGTGAAAGATAGCTTCTTTCCTCATGAAGGCAAACACTTGTGCCCTCTCAGTTCTACCTCTCATTACAGTGGGCAGCTTCAGCAGGATTTGATCATGCTTCTCCAGTGTTGATCTATTGTTCCTCACATTCTGCAGCCTGTGTTGTCCTACTATTTCCCAGTTCGGGCTGTCTCTCGCAGAACAGTGGCCATGCTACAGTACCTGTCTCTGCTGACAGCTCTGTGGCAGGGCCAGGCCCAGGCCTGCTCATTGCTATGTTGATTCATTCCAAGGTCTGTATCTGAAACAAACAATAACTGTCCTTTCACTGGGATTTTATATCCTGTTCTGATATAAGGTCTTATACTTCTAACAAAGTCTCTAATGTCTTTCAGGAACTTTTTGAACTAGAGCTCATGCTAATTTAACTGATTTCATATATTGGGGCCATACTTACCTACTTAAGGCTTTCAGATTTTAATAATAGGCCAGAAACTTTTCAGACTTTTAAAGTCTACTTGTTAGAGTTGGCAGAATAGAACTACCCTTTAGGAGCACCAAAATAATTACCAAAATTAACAGCAATTGTTTCTTTTCCTTGCCGGGAACTTTGTATTCCTAGTAGCTTCCAGGTCTGGAAGAGAAGAGCTGACTCATGATAGTTTGGCCCTGATGCTGCTCTGAAGAAATGTTTTAATTATCAGCAGGGCTGTGCACTTTCTTGTTTCCAGGACAGCCAGTCTTCCAAACACTTTAAGCTGTTTTTTCCTTTAGTCTTTTTACTGGAGATGGAGTTTCCCTCATGGTCTGAGCTTCAGTCTTGTTCGCTCTGCTTTCAAAAACACAGTTGCCCCTTGCTTCCCAGATTGCGACTTACTTCTCCCTGTGTTCTTTTGTCTTAAGTTGTCCTTCCAGCAGGCTGCAACATTTTCAACCTCATCTGGATTTTTGTATAAGACTTTACATGTGCTTTGCAAAAAACTCCATTTCTGTTACTTTTTAACCTTATCATAAGAGGTCTGGTCTCTGTTATTCTGCAATAGCTGTGGTGCTTCCGGCTTATTCCCCCAGTTTTCAGCAATTTTAAAAGCGTTTTCAATGCACATGAAGGGTGACTATGCCATAAAACTGGCAAGCACACACTTCAGGAAGAAGGCAGCAAACCCTACTTTTGCCCAGGTTTTATTTCACCTAAATTCTGTTCATTATTAGAGTGTAGGCAGGTCATCCAATCAGTTATCACTCAAGCACCCATAACAATTTCAGAGAAGCATGTTCAACTAACAGCCTGTTCCTACAGAATGAAATTGTTCGGTGTACTCTTAACAAGACAGTGATGGGGAGATACAATGCAAACAGATCAATGTGGTTTAGTGCTGTTGCTCAAGATATCAAACTTATGCCCTTTACATTAGAACAGCATAACTATGATAAGTACTTCAAAGAAGAAAAAAGTATTTCTATTGCATTCATCATGTTTAAAAATTCCAAGGGCAGATTCAAACTTAAGCTGAGGCCTTCTGTCTGGATCTGAAGGATTTTTGAAATATCTATCTTTGATTAAATAAGGCAAAAGAAAGGTATGACAAGAAGGGAAAATCTCCCTTTACCATATTCAGTTTCTAACCCACACAACAGTAAAGAAAGTGCTTAAAATCCGTACCAAGGACAACCAGTACAGTGATAGATATTTAATAACAGTAGTCTTGTGTTCAGGTGGATTTATCGGTGAAGTAACAAGCTTGCAGTAGTCCTGTCACAACATGTTGCACTGAAGTCTGCTCTTCTTCCAGCTATGCATAAGCCGTAAATTAAGTAGGGGACAGTGACTGACAGAATTTTCCAATTGGACGTATAAGTCTTATAGCTCACTCTCCTTGTAATCATTCCTCCTGATTTACATGTGAGGACCACTGTATAATACAGTAGTATGGTAGTTTGTACTGTTTTGCTCCAGTCCTTACTTTCTTTAATAATCCTGTCTTTCCAAGATAGGCCATTATGATCTGTCTTTAATTAAGCTACAAACTCCTTGAAAAAAAAAAAAAAAAAAATCAAAGAAAATCAATATCCTTCCACACCCCTTACTTTTGCTGGTGTTTTAAAAACTATTCAGGTGAAAGGTGGTGGGCAAGTAAGAGCTATTACACGTTAGAAAATATTTCCATTGTTGCTGGTTTGCAGCAAGCTGCGAGAGGAAAGCAACAATTTGACACCATCACTTTGAAGCGAGGGATAGAAGCAATGCTGCTTGAACTAAAAAGGGATTTGTTTTATTTTGTTAATTGCAGTCCTTTTGAAAAATGATACTTAGCCTGCCAGTGAAGTGCTAATTAATGTTAGGATGTGGTACACCATATAATAAAGGCTGCTGTTGAGGAATGTGAATGAAGAATAAATTGTTTCTGAGGTGTTGATGGCTAAACAAGTTTGCTGTAGAAGTGGGAGGCATGTAAGCTTGACTTTGCATTTTTGCAAGCTGTTGCCTTGCTCTTTATGTTCATTAGTTTGTTTTCCGTGGTGTGAAACTGAGAAAGAGAACAATCCTTCCGTTTTATCCACCACTGGCATTCCCATTCTGAGCCTGAGGTTTTTATATGCAGCAATTTTTGGGATGGGGAGGTGCTCCAAGCAGCATCATTGAAAAATTGTTATGTAACGAACCATCATCAGTTTAAAAAGATAATTAAGATTCTGTTTCTCGCAATGTAATTTTATCTGATACTTTGCCTGTTTGTCTGATTGTATGTGGCATTGTGCAACTTTGGCCCCACACTGATGAAAAACTTTACACTCAGTCTAGAATTGTCAGCATTTTGAGGTTACGTCTTTAACCTCTTCAGTGTTACTCTCATTCACTGCTGTTGTTCAGACAGACACATGACGTATAATATACCATTCAGGAAGAAAATTTTCCTTTCTGTCTGCTCCCTCATTATTTAGTGAAGTTTTCTTTGTCTATCACAGCGGCTTCTGGCTTTGCATTTAAGAGTTTTCGCATGCAGATACATGGAGGAGCACTTTGCTGCTGTATATTGATAATAGTGTATGGCACATTGTGGCAGACACCCACTCCCGACTCTCCCCGTCCCCAGTTGTCTTCTACTGCCATTCTTGATTTCTCCAATGCTGGCAGCAGGAGCCCCAGGAAGGCACAAGAGCAAAAAGCTGTATTTCAAAGAGTATACAATTGATTACTTTAAGTAAGTGCCCTATCCCTGCCAGCGTTCAAGGCCAGGTTGAAGAGGGCTTGGAACAATCTGGTCTAGTAGGTGTCCCTGCCTGTGGCAGGAGGTTGGAACTATATTGTCTTTAAGGTCCCTTCCAACCCAAACTGGTTTATGATTCTATATGATTTTTTTTGCCACGGTGCTCCCAAACCCTTTTGGCTTGGGTAGCTGGAGACTTGTTCTGGCCCTTTGCTGGATGGCTTCCTTTGCTCCCTGCTTTCCCTGGGTGGCTTCAGCTGAGCACAGGAGCTATCTCACAGTCAACTTCAGGTACCCACCAACAATTCCAGTACATCTAGTCTAATGTATAAACACACTAGTGATGTACCTAAGTACTGATGTACTTACATCCTGGAATAATAAGCATCCCATATTCCCAAATTACGTTATATTTGATGTGACCATCTAAACAGCTGTGAGAGGCATAATCCTCATAGATGGACTTAATGAACTTAAGGCAGAGGAACACAGCTGACTCTTAGTTGCAGATAAGCTCAGCCATATTGTCCTGGGGAATTCAGTCCTCGGTGATGCTTTTTTCTCCTTTTTCTTTTCCAAGAGGATGAGCCCTGAGAATGCGTCTTTCTAGTCACGTAAGAATAATTTGCTGGCTGTTCGAGTTTAAAATCAGTCTTTTCAGCAGGTATGTTCTATTCAGCTGTTGTAAAGACAAGCCTCCAACAAACAGAATGGTGAGCAGTGCTGAGTATTTCATGAACCCTTCCCAATGGATGAGTTCAGACTCAAGATGTGTTCACTTCTTTAGAAAGTAGGCAAATCTGAGTATGAGCGATGAAGGAGGAGTATCCTCTCTGCTGGAAATAAAATAGGAGAAAGATATACTGAAATAGCTGGGAGTACTTACACTCATTATTCAAAGTCAGAGAAAGGAGCTGAGGGTCAAAGGAAGGACAGTGAGTCCAATCAAGGGTGTGTGTGCAGACAACTTTTGGTTGTCAGCTGGCCAATGTTAGTGTCACCGTGCTATCAGCAGTCCTTCATTTCTGGACACAATAAGTGTCCAGTGGAGCACAGCTGGATTGAGGGACAGTTCCGTACCTCAGCAAACAGCAATGCTTTTCCAGCTGTGGTCACTGGGGTAGGCACAGCAGCTTCCGTGCAGATGCCTTATGGTCGTCAGCTGTTGTGGTGACACCCTGTTTGGAACATCTGGCTGGGAATATGGAGCTCACCAGTCTGACACCCTCCAGGGCTTTCTGAGTAGAGTATGTGGTGATCACAGGTTTTGCCAGCAGACTGGAGATGCTTTTCCTGCCAGTGTGATACAGCAGCAGCTGACGAAAAGGGGAGAGCATTGACTGAACCTCTTGTGAGAAGAATTTTTCACCTAGAAAATGCAGGTTTGAAAAATTCAATTGTATTGTGACCAAAATGCTTACTGTCATGGAACAATGTGGTTTCTTCTTTGGAAGGAGGAAAACGAAGAGTATACTTTTAACATACAGAGCTGTTCTGTAGTGGGTTGCATCTTCCAAAAGTTGCTTTTTCACTTTCTAGAAATATTTCTGAATTCTTGTGCTATTGCGTTTTTAACTCCCTGATCCAAAGGGAGAAAAATTCTGCAACAGTACGTAAAAACAAAAATAAAAAAAATCATGCTTCATAACAGTTCTGTTTACCAATTTCTCTGTATCATTTTATAATTTTTCTATAACCCTGCTGGCTTTAAGTTCCATAGGCTAATAAGTTTTGCAACGACACCGTTTATATGGCATGGTGATATGCTTTTTGGCAGTTCCAGTATTCTAGGATTGCATTATCTTTCATGTAGAAAAGGGAACTTTCCCAGATCTGCAAACACAAAATGTTGCGATTTTTGATCTTTACATTGATATAGCCAAAACAAGCTTTTATTGATTGTAAACAAATATGAGCTCACTTGATCAGCATTGAGCAGAGTATGGAACTCTGTACTCTTTCTTTTTTTTTTTCAGTCATCAAGGATCATTGGCTATTTTAGAAAATGGTAACGTGTGAATAAGAGTCTTAAAAAGAGAACTAGGGTAAGAGCTCCTTTTTAACTCTATCTCAAATTCCCACACACAATCAGCTTGCTTCTGGATATGTATTTAAGGCAGAGAGAGCTCCAGGCTGTTTGTGCAATGAGATTGGCAGGAATCATAGAATCATAGAGTAGTTAGGGCTGGAAAAGACCTTAAGATCATCTAGTTCCAACCCTCCTGCCATGGGCAGGGACACCTCACACTAAACCATTCCACCCAAGGCCTCATCCAGCCTTGCCTTGAACACCATCCTTCTGTTTTTCAAAAAAAAGAAAAAAGAAAAACAAAACAAACACACTCACCCCCACCCCCGCAAAAAAAAAAAAGAATAACCCACCGACAGCCAAAACCCAACCCATCCTTTGTACAAATTCAAGTCATTCCTTCAGGCCTCAGCTACCTAAACAGTGTATTTTACAATTGCTGCCTCTAGTCTATTTTCTTCCTAGCCCATTCTACATCTTCCCCTAATTCAGCTTCTGTTAGCAGCCTGCCACTGACATTTTTCTCTCTATTTAGGCTCTGCAGCATGCCATTTACAGATACAAATCCCAGTACTTAGAACCTACAGAACAGTGCTCTAACTCAGATTTATGTTCACACACAAAATATTGAGCAGTCTCTCAGGCATCCCTTTGTGCATGTCCATCATCTCAAGCCTAACATCACTATGACAGATGTATTTTCCTATGCCCTCTCCTTTCGTTAGCTGAGCAAAAATGATGTGACCCTGCCACTTACTCAACTCTAGTAATATCAGTGTCATCTTTAAGTGTGAGCTGCTCTCTCTCACTTCTGGGTCCAAGTTACATGAACTGTCTGCAGATCTTTCTTGTAAAGCTTACGAAACATGTGGGTTTGTACTTATCCCCACAGTTCAGATCACCAGCCTACACTCATCCTCCATTTTGATTATTGAAGCCTACTTTAGTCTGGCCTTAATAAGTGCATACATGTTCAGATCCATTCAAAATGCTGCCACAAGCATCACTAGCCTACAGTGTCCACTCTTTGCACTCTGTCTCCCAGCAGACCTGTCACATCAAACTGCACTTTCAGAAACAGCAGCTCCCAATCCTGCCATTGCTCATTTATCAATTTCAGGAACAGCTTACTGGCAATACTGGTAAAGCTGATCCATTGACATCTTTCCATTTTTTCCTTAAACCCCTGCTCTGCTGTACTGACCTCTGAAAACTTGACAATGGCTTGGCCAGTGCTTTATGGAAGCCTCATAAGCAATGCCTCCTACTTCCCATCTGCCTTTCTGTGTCATCTGCCCTTGATTTACTTTCAAATTTTACCTCAGTGGAGAAAGGAACCCTTTTCATTTTGTGTTAGTTCCGCAATACACTGCACAACGGAATTCTGGACTTTCATATGAGTTTCCAAGTGTCTCAACAATGTGCTACAACAGTCATTAACCTTAGGACTGGATTCTGTCTTCCACAAGGCAAGCACAACAGCTTCAAGTTCATAATGTTCTTACCCACACTCCTTCTGTAATATTCATCAAACCCTTTTTAACTTGGGTGCCATCCATGTTTTTCAGTATTCACACTTCTTCAGCCTTCTTAGTTTCCATCACAATAATGCCAAACTCCCTCCAACTCGCTTCTTGGCTTTATCCTTTTCTTGCAACCCTACCACCAACATTCACAATACTCTTGCGTTCTTTTCCCCAAACTGACTGGATGTAAAATTCATTTACCCAGCCTCACCTCCAGAAAAACAACCTGATTGAGAACATCAGCTTTAGGCTTCTTGCATCCACTGAATTGCTGCTCTTCTGATTCAGCACCTGGCACTGCCTCCTTCACATACTTCCAACTAACTGAAGTCCATTAGAGAACAGGACTCCACCTTTCAACCTCCCACTACTTCCTGCCCCTCTCATACTACATTCCCATTTGCCTCACTGGAGCTTGTCTCACTTCCTGAGAGTCACCCAGATCTAGCTTTCAGAAGATCCCTTTCTGGTTGTATTCCCCAGAGCTTAAGTACCTGCCTCACTTTTTTCCATCTCACCCCCTACATCCTTGTTAACTTTCATTTCCAAAACACTATTTTTTCCCCCAATTCTTCTGTTTATTTCTCAGTTCTTCAATGCCACTCCCCTCTTCTCTTTCCTTTGTCTATGCATTTTATTCACCAGCTTAGTCAGCCTCCCACCTCTTAAATGGATTGCATTTTATTTTGTGCTTTTCTGTTTGCCCTCCTCCAAAACAACTGGGGTGCCTCCTCACCACAGAAAGCTTGGCTTCCCACCGCAGTTCAGGCTCCCTGATTGCTCAGGCTGCTGGCAGACCCTGCAGTCTAGGGCCGCCTCCTGGAAACAAGCCACTGGCTCCATCTGAGGAGAAACGGGGAGTGGTTCTGAGGGAGTCTCATGCCAGGCATCACTTCCTCTGTTACAGCAGTGGTGAGAATGCACCCATGCCGATATTTTTCATCCCCACAGCCCTATGACAGTATCCAAGCAACTCCTGCAGTATCAAATGCTCTGCATATACCTGACACCACACTCAGGGCAAGCAACAAATTCTTAACATCATGCTATGAAATGGTCACTTGAGTAGAATGTAACAACTCAGTTAAGCAGAAAGTCTCTACAGGGAGTGGAATTGGCTCTTGAAACAGAGCTGGGATCAGGAGAAAAAGGTATGCTAAATAGGAGCTACTGTTTGAAGCTACCTGGCATAACAAAAGCCTCAAAACCATACAAAAGGTCAAGTACAAAAATCTTGGGGAAAAAAAAAAAAAAAAAACAAAAAGAAACCAAACAAAACAAGAACAGAGAGCAGTATTTTAGAACACCTTCTGTGGAAGCTGAAAGAGGGAAATATCTGCTTCAATTATCATATGAATGAAGTTGTTACATATAAATGTGGATTCCATTTCTGAGAAGTAAGACTCCTCAAGGCCTTCCTCCAGTCTTTACATTTATTCCCTTTTACTGATAGCAGTGTGCTTTACTGTTTGTCAGGTGGAATAAGAGCTGTGGAATAAGCACAATCAATTTGGAATATATTCAGAACGAGAGTTTTTTTGGTGAACAGTCAAAGGCTACAACTCCTATTCCTTCCTCCTCCTTTGAGTTCATTTTCTCTAAAAGATAAGGAACCCCATTTGCCAGTTCTGCAGGCTTTCTATCTGGCTATCTCTGGATTCCCTAATAGGGAAAGACTATTCAGGGAGGGAAAGGATTACTCATTTTGGATTCAGTGCTTCTGTGCTCTCCTCGTCCCAGCTTCTTGGGAGTGAGGACATACTTGGACATTTCTCTGTGTTTTGCAATATATCCTGTTCATATCCTGAACATCTACACTTTAAGCATAAGAGTATCTCACCTTAAAAGTAGTATTTTCCTATTTCCAAACACTAAAACTTAAATATTAAGCAACATCACTGCATTTGGTTTTAATGATCTTTGTAAAAAGCCCCACCTTACTGAGACAACCTGCTAGTGTATACTTCTCAAATAAAAATACCAGACTGTTCACCTCACCTTTGTGTGTCGTGTAAACAGGGAGAGATACAATCTAGTTTCAGACTATATACAGAAATAACTTTTAGCCTTCTTGAGCAGTCTATTTTCCTGCTATGATTGTTTTAAAATCATATTGTAACTGTCAAGACATCCCACAGGGAGATACAGCTGCTAATACATTGGTTTGATTCCTGACTCTACAGTACAAAAGGTTTGGGAAAACTTCTCAAAGACAAAAACCGCACAGGCATAAGACACTAAGAAGTCGAGGTTAAAAGTTTACATTTGATAATAAAAAGTCTGATGGAACAGACGGGTTTTAGTCAATATATCCCAGCATCAGGATAATGCTGAAACGATGTTGAAACACCATCAGTCTATCTAGTAAACGAATTAGAAACTAACCTAGATATCGTAATGGATTCTCCCTGCAGTGTTATTTTTAGATTCTCACATCTGCTTTCCTACACGCTTGTTCAGTAGCAACCTTGGTGGACAAACACGTTTTTTTCCTTTCAGGAAAACAGAGGACAGATGGTGTTGAAAGTACTTCTCTACAAGATAAAGTTTTCTGCTTTTTATAAATTCCCTCATCTTCAAATTATGACAGCTGTGAGTTTAAAGATAAAAAACCAAAATTATTCAGATCCTGTTCATCTTCTTTTTCTAGGGTCCCTGAAAGGTGACACAAATACACCCCACTTAGAAGTTTCCCACTAAATGTGAAATACGTTTCTTTTCCAAGTTCAAACTTACTGTTACATTAGAAAGAAGAAATGCACCCCTGCACTTCCAAATTTCTGCCCCAGGCCTATATAGTGAATTCAGGATCTTCTGGATTCATTTGTATAGTATATCAGATAATATTTACCTCCAAGAGCTATTTATAGCACTGATTACACATTCCCTCATTTTTCCCATACTAGCATACAAGACAATGTTACTAGCCTCCATTATCTACTCCCACTTAGTCTCTCATGTTCGATTGTACTTTCACACTACGGTTATCCTCATCATCAACCCCCGTATCCTGTTGAGTTTGAATTTGTCTTTCTCCAGCATGGCTAACCAGAATTATGTGTGTCAGTTTAAAAGCGCTCCTGGAGGCAGCTGTAAGGGGACTCTAGATCGCCTCCTCTATTCCATGAAGATACATTTCATGTGTCCCAGAGTCATACCTGGGATCATCTCGATGTAAAACAGCAGGTGCACAATCCTCTTTCTGACTTGCCAAAAGAGCCGAACCTTCTCCATGCCAGTGCTTCCACTGTAAACTGGGGGTGTTTAGTTTGGAGAAGAGAAGGCTCAGGGGGAACCTTATTACTCTCTGCAACTGCCTGAAATGAGGAATGGAGCAAGGAGGTGGTTGGTCTCTTCTCCCAAGTAACAAGTGATAGGACAAGAGGTGATGGCCCCACAATGTGCCAGGGGAGGTTTAGGTTGGATATTAGGAAAAAATTATTCACTGAGAGGGTGATCAGGCATTGGAAGAGGCTGCCCAGGGAAGTGGCAGAGTCACTGTCCCTGGAAGTGTTTAAAAACCATGTAGATGAAGACTTTAGTGACCTGGATGGATGCTTTAGTGTCTAACCTTTACATGCGTTCAATTTACTAAAGCAATCCTGGGGTAAAGGTTGGACTTGATGATCTTAAATGTCTTTTCCAACCTAGTTGATTCTATGGTTCTATAAGCTCTTGTCTACATTTGCCATCTGCTCCTAAATCCACCACTTCATATGGAGTTGAAATTTGTTCTAGTTTTATTACTTAATTTTTCAGGGGCATTTGAGTTGCATAAAACCCCCCTCACCTTCTCTGTTAAGGGCTCCTCCTATTCTGTACCATCTACAGATTTAATCAAATTTAATCAATTAGTCCGCACATTTTAGTGAAAGTACTAAACAAGTCATTCTGAAAATGATGGGTAGGCAGATGTATTTCACCACTACACTACTCCACCTATTTCAACAGCACATACCTAACATAAGACAGCTCCTACCTAATTTACTGTTCACACTACTAATCCCCATCTTCCTCTGATTGTTCATCACTTGACATAGTGTGGAATGCATTACAAAAGTAATTGTAATTTTTAATTGCATTTTCTTGCCCCAGAACAAAGCCGACCAGCCTTTTTGTTCAAGTGTGTCCGTGATGTAGATTTTCAAAGTGCTGATGGATGACTAGAGTAGCCCATGATCAAGGGGAAGGGGAGGAAACACGTAGCAGATATAACCAGTCTATCTGTAAAGGCTTAAAAGAAAATAAGGTGATGAGTAAAAGCCACAATGAATTTGAAAATAATACATTATGTCAAAGCAAATTTCCTTTATAACACAGAAGAGCAGTCTTGAGAAGCAGGTCTATATATCCTGACTTAAAAGTTTTTTGCACTGACTCTTATGATACTCATGTATACAAGTTAAATAGATTAGACCCAAATGAAACTAATGTGGATGCATATCAAGGAAAAAGGACTACACAAAACAAAAAAGCCCCAAAACATTTAGAAATCATCACCAGCTCACTGTCAAAATATATATCTAGAATGTAGTTCCAAAGCCATCCTACACTGGGTCTGCTCTTACTCACTATTTTCATTAGTGACCCACATGACAGAAAAGAGACTACATTTATTAAATTGACAAAGCAACCAGCTTGGTGAGACTGCAAATTGTATTGGAGGACAAAAAGACAAACTGGGTAAGTGGTCTGAAAAAAAAAGATGACATGTAAAACACTGCACGTAGGCAGAAGTCAACAGCAGAAATACTGAATGGTGAATAACTGGCCAAGGAGAAATTCCACAGAAAAAGACAGAAGCCAGGTTCAATTTATAAACTGCCATGAGTTACTGGTATCATGCTATAAAAATGCAAACACAATACTGGGGGGTGTGAATGTTAGTACAACCTGTGTTCAGTATTCAAAAGCCTCATTTGTAGTAGTCTAAAGTGAGCAGAATTTTGGAAATTGTTCCTCAAGACAGGTGCATGCTCAAAAGAGAGCAATAAAATGAGCAGTTTGGGAAAATACCATGGATGAATACACACTGAAGAGACTCGGAGGGGAAAACAGCTGGGTGTGTCTGCAGCTATGAAAACAGGATGCTGCAAGGAATAATTTCTTCATCTCTACAGCAGACACAACAACAAATTTTAACGGTCTCAGATTAGATGATCTCACGGTCTTCTTCAGTCTTATGATTCCAGAGTATCTGCAGGGTCACTTACCTCTCCCAAATAAAACAGCAGTGAGAAACACAAGTCCAAATTAATGTTACATTTAAGTCTGCTTTGATTATGCCATCTGCCTCTCTGCCCAGCCTCTCCGCCCAACAGCACCTACTTCATGGCTTCTCTCAACAGCTACAAACCATTGGTCCTTTAGATACCAATAATGCAAAAGGGAAGAGTTTCAAGACCTTGTTCCCTGGAAGCAATATCAGGGCACTCTTGAGAGCTCTGAGGTACCAGCATCCCCCACCCACACTAATCCCAGCCTGCAAGTGTCCTCTGATAGAGCTGAATGGGAAGAACTGCCTGCAGACCTTGGGAAAGGTTCTGACAGATGCCTGACCTGAAGGCCACACGCTGCCCTTCGCTGTCTAGGAAAATACTTATTTTCAAAACCACATATTAGGTCACAAAAACTTGCTCTTTGAAGTAGGTATACTGTATTTTAATGCATTGGCTTTCATCTCCCAAGGCCTTGATTTTATTTTATTTTTTTAATTCCTCCAGAAGTTTTACATATTTTGAGGGCAGACTGACAGTCTTTAACTGGTTGCATAATTTTCTTCCTTTCCTCCTCTTTATGTTGGCAACACAATCCAATCATAGGTACCACCCTTAAGGAAAGATCAGCTGAAACAGTTACAATCAGCACTTAATTCTTTCCTAATTTTGAGATGGAATTTTCTCTTGGTCTGAATATTTTACAATCCTTAAGTTCCTTCTGGTTGTAGCAATTTCCATTCTCTTATTATACATCTTCCCTTATCCTTTGTAGTTTATTATCATCCTGAATGAAAATAAAGTAAAAAATAGTTAATGTTTTAGGTGTGTATTATTGTTATTCTCTACCTTTCTCAGCATACAAAAGCTTCTTTTTATTAGTTTTCACAGCATTTGCAAGATCAAATTTAATATTTTAGAAACAAAGAAATCAGGTTGAAGCGGTGATGGTCAATGGCAGCCTCGGCTGCAGTGACCATGAGATGGTGGAGTTTAGGATCCTGTGTGGGAGGAATAGAATACCTAGCAAG
>JAVHNF010005150.1:8913-24489 GCA_034783455.1 Micropsitta finschii | reverse complement strand
ACCAATTGCTGACTTACAACAAGGAAATCTGCAAGCAAGAGTATTTTTAGAACATCAGAAATCTGTACCCCTTATCAAAGGCATACTCTCTCCAGTTGCATTATGTTCTTCCACAAAGTCTTTTGTGTGTTGAATCTCACAAGGTGTTAAATCTCACCTTGGTGTCCTGCACAAACACCAACCAGAATCCTGAATCATTGCCTCGGGTGAACTTCACATGAAAATACTTCCTGAGGCTGTTCTAAAGGATGTTTGCCAACAAAGCAGCTTGTTAAAATGCAGACTGAGCAGGAAAAAGATATACTGACATTATTTTCAAGATCATACAAAAGACCTATACACTTCAGCAAAGAAAAAAAGTTCCTTTACGCTTCCTGAACATTTAAAGACAGCATTTATGACGTTCTAGATTGTAAGAGTGCATTCTTAATGGCAACATGCTATGAAGCCTCTATCAACAAAACTCTTGGACAGAAAGGGATGCAAAGGTATTGTAGTTTCTTCTCCAACAACGGCTTTTAGTATAAATAAAAATACTTTTTTTCTTTTGGGAGTTCAAAAGCATTCTCGGATTCTGTGCTACACTGGCATAAAACAACCCAGTGACCTGACTTCAATTCCATTTGAGCACACAGCATTATTGATATATATTTTTATAATGGAGGAAAACAAGGTATAGCTGTCTTCATAGTTAATGCTTTTTAACTGGAAAACTATTTTGGGTGCTAGAAAGTAGAGCAGAAATTATGTTTTAGGAATACTAGGAACAAGCCTTATATAACTCTTGACCTAAACTAAACATTTAAAAAAAGTGATGCTTATATTTAAAAGATACCTATCATTTCTATTTTTATAGCACCAGCAATGGAAAGGAAGAACTCAATTCCTGATTAACATTTACTATAACATGTATCAAGATACCATCTGCTCAGGGTTGGGTTTTTTTTGAGGGAGGAGTGCAACAAAAATACAGTAAAAATCCATACTCTGGATATTATATTGAAGTATTTAAAGTACTTTTATGCAGCATAACTAAAAGACACTTCAAAGTATTACACATAACATAGATTTCCATCAACTAGGTCTCTGCTATAGTCATTAAAATAGATCTCATATCATGTTCTCTGCCATATTCTACCATGGTAGTTTGTAGAAGTCCACAGAAATTTTGTTTTCATCTCTCTCTTACCCATCCTAGCTATTAAGTAAACTTTTCAGGTTTTAGGAATAAGCATGTTCTGGACAATTCCCAGAACTAGGCTCAGGGTAATAGGCAGAAGAGAGAATAAAGACACATCCCCTGCATTATTTAAAAATCTTCAGGAGTGTGAGAATGATGGGAAATGCACAGTGAATCACCAGGCTCCGCGTAAAGACCATCTAACACTGCTGACAAAAAAAATCCAACCTAGTGGGTCATCTATCTGATGGATTTTGAGAGATGAGCAAGAACAAATATTAGGCATAGAGACTGCCTTATTTTCATTACATATGCAACTTGAATTTCAATTTTATTCAGTTCCTCGCAGGAACTCCAGCCTCATCCACACATAAGACAGCAAAGTGTTTTCCAGTTTTTCAATGGATGACTTCGCAGCCTGAATAATGGCTTTAAAAGTATGAGTTGTTTCATCTGTGATCTCCTAAACTCAAAACTGAAACCAGTATTACAGAAACTGCATCATGTGGAAGTATATGAGCCCAGAGAGATCACAAGTGTTAATCTGAACTTTTATATTTCACTAACCAAATGAAGGGCACGAAAAAGCAGCAGGCATGGGGGCTCCTGTCTGGAACTATGTGTATTCGCTTTACAGTATTCTCTCTCCTAAACCAAAGTGACAGCCTGAGATGAGGATCTTCTTGAGCTTCCAAAATTGAATACCAAGTGTTTCACTGCTCAGAAGCCAAGCAGCTATGTTCCTCCCAGCAACTGATGAACCAGAAACTTTGGCAGGCTGCCCCAGAACACAAACCCAGAAGACCAGGCTCAAAACCTGCCTATCTCGTCAGATGCCTTTTGAGCTAAGGAGCCTAAAAACCTGTGCTGCAAGGCAACCACAGCAGCTGGAACAGCTTTTAACAGAAGACTGTTCAGATCAGTCCCTAGAAGGAGATGAAAGACTGTAAATGAACATCATAATGATTTGGTAGACAAGTTTTGATACTCAGGATTCACAGGTTTTACGTTCAGTCCCGAAAGGAAGCATGCTTTTATAATGGCCAATCCCAGCTGGCCTCTTTCTGCTTTCACCACTCTTACCAATTTAGCAAGAGAAATTACAGTACTTCAGCTCCTTATCAGTTTTCCCGTAATAGTTATATGAAACTGGATGAATTGATACTCACACTGTTACTCTCAGAACTTTACTGGACAACCAGAATTAATGCCTAATTAATTTCATACTTATGCTTCATACAAAATTCTGGCCTTACATTTAAAGAACTATTTACTCAGCTGAAGCAGTAAGCTTACATACAGTATTAGGGATATCGACCAGATTTGTTTATATATAAAGAAAGTGCAAGCCCTATAGAAATGGACTGGCTAGACCTTGGGCACATTAAAGAAATCTTTCTACCTGTATATGAGACTCTTACTACCTAGAAATATGACATACTTATACTATTGGGGTGCCCCCCCAACCAGAAATATTTTTCTTTTGAAGTAGCCATGCTTTCTTTTTTATTTTAAATCATTTTCTTACAATCAAATAGAGGTTTGTGCTAGAGACACATGCCACCCTGTAGACTCCTATCACTGAAGAAGGCACTGCTGTGACTCACTGTACCCTCAAATAACCTCCAGACTGTTCTGACAAGAGCTGCAGCAGAACACGCCGGCTGCTGACTCAAACAGATGCAACACGCACGGCCTCATTCCCTCATAGAGCGCAGTGCCTTCTCTGTGCCATTAAATATGATTCATACACAGGACTTTGCCAAAATCAAAAGAACAGATCAACATTAGCAGACAGTAAATTCTAAGTCTACTCCTCTTTGAATATGCTTCGCAAATGATCTCTAGTATAATTCTGCATACAGCAACTCGCCTGTCAACCTCAGCAAGGATGTTACAAATTTACCACCTTCAGTAAAAACGCACATCCGTCTTGACCATGTAAGAACCCAAAAGAAACATCAGAGATGCCCGACACCCAATTAAAGTAAATAGATGCCAGTGTTTTGCATCAACTGTTTGCTACTAGCAGACTGTGTTGAAAGCACTGACATCAAAGTCATTAAAACCACTTCCAAAACACACCTTCAGATTTCATAGAACCTAACACTCATCTCGACCCCTCAGAAAATGAGCCAGGGCCTTTGGCAGAAAGGAGGACATGTGATGGAAGAGCTTTTGAGAAATGCTGTCAGCCTGGCATGAAGCAGTTCCTGTCTTGACAAGAAAGTCAGAGACAGATTTGGCTAATAATCCCATCCTTTTCAACCAGACAGGATGTGGTTCTACAATAGAAAGACATTATTGATTCCATTAACCTACAGTGCTAGAAACAAGTCATGAAAAATGTATTAATTTCCCTGCTCATTACCACCCTCAAAATAGCTGCTACATGCTCACCTATCGCAGTATTTTTCAAGACAGTACTGTTATCCAGAGAGAGCAGCATTTCTTATCTTTAATACTTACTTTCTTAAAGAAAGAGCAAATCCATGAGTTAAACCAAGTCTTTTTATCTGCTTATATTTTTATGTATGATTAATTAGTCCCTTCCTATGGTATGGCAGACTTTCGAACTAGAAGAATCGACCTTGCTGCCTAGAACTTCAAGGTTTCACTAGCAGGAAGTTTAGCTTTCAGTTTGCAGTGATGTAAATTGTGGGGTGTTTTTTTTATGATAAAGCAGTAAACTGGGACAGAAAATATATTCTGGGACTAGTACTAATATGGAGATCAGCAAATAACTGTGTGAACATTTTATGCGACTAAGTTTTCACCAGCGATACTTGAGATCTATACCATGAGCACAAATATAAAATAGGTAATCATTTTACTCCAGAAAGTTATCATAAAGGATGATGTCAAATGCATGATCAATACATACAGATCTTTAGCACTCCATGGCCTGATAAACAGAAACATCCATTCAGTTACATAGCTATCTGTAAACCTGTTTGGGTTTTAGTTGGGGTTTTTGGCCTTTTTTTTGTTCTGTTTTAAATCTCTTTCTCCCAACTTGTCCTCCATAAATCCAAGATGTGTAAGTCATCATGCTGTTCCGGTGTTTAGCTTACTGAGCCTTTTCGTGCCTCTTCCTGTTTTTCAGTAAGCACTTTGACAAATTAATACAGCCTGCACACTCTAACGATTACCAATTTGCAACAGTCTTGCCATTGAAATCACATAGAGAAACTGTCAAGGTGTAGGAAAAATCCCTTCCAAAAAAACTGTTAACCTTTATAATGTATTTCTGAGACTGGGTTATACTCATTGAGTAACTTATTCCCCTCCCATACAAATAATGGTTCTCTGTCTCTCGAACTCAGGATGAACAAGAGGCTTAAACATCACATTCAGCATCACAGGAACATGATGGGCTTTGTGGCAATATTCAAGCTCTTAGAAGTTCCAGTGAATGCTCCTCCCAGATGTAACTCATTCCTGTGACATGCCAGAGCACAGCACGTTGGGAATTGCATCACCAGCCTCAAATGGTATTTTGTGAGGAGTCAGCTCGCATCCTGAGATACCCATGAGCATGACAGAATAGTCACCTGTTACTCACAGCAAGCAAGAGCCTCTGACAGTCTCTCCAGCTGCGTAGGGACAGGGCTACAGATAGGAAGGCTGTTCAAGCAGCCACAACCCACTTCCTTTCACTAAAGGCCCTCCAGCGGATTGGTTACCAGCCAGACAGCAAAGCTGCAACAAAGGCACATCAGCAGACATGGGAAATGCCTGCACTTTAGCCATGGAGCCTGCACCCTTGTCAGGTGACTGAGCACAAGCTGTCTCCTGTGTGAGCTTCATCCCTTTAAGGAAGCATATTCTGGAAGCAGCAGCATACTGCAGGTCCTGTGAACTGCTCTGCCTGACCACATACAGGCAATGCTGGAACACAACATTCAACTTTGAAATAAAAGCTGTGAAGAGTGACTGAACAACTGAAACGTCCTGTCCCCTGAGAACTAATAATAAAGACTACTTACAGGAGATATTTGTTGTTAACAGTCCTATACTCCACAGAAAATACAAAGCTCTCTGAACTCACTAATGCAGAAAGCACAGCTATAGAGGGGCATGCACCCTACACGAGGCAGGTACCAGCACCACAAAAACACAGCTGAATAACACAAAAGGGGACTGAGGATACAGGACAGAATAAATACCAAATGACACTTAGGAATTGTAAAGGGAACAAGAAAGAACAAATAGCACAGTGACATGTTGTGTCTACATTTGTAATGTTTCTTGGGGTTTTTTTGTCTTGTTTAAACTATTATGGCTTTGAGTTTCTTACAAAATTAAGGTTACTGAAGCTGAATTCTCAGCAGACTGTTGAACCAGTGTTCCCATGAGGGGAACGTTTTGAGAAGGAAGATTTGAAGCTAGTGATAAACCTTTAAGAAAAGGTTTTAAGCAGCACTGTTTTTAAGACAAAGCTTTAGCAATCAGGAGGTGGCAGAAGGTGTCTGCACTCTAAGCCCTGCACCTGACTTCAAAGTGCATGTTCTACACACTGTTCTAACACAGGATTCAGAAGTGTGGTCCAGAGGACCTTTTATCTATTCTGCCCACAGGAAGATACTCATCACAGACTGTTACATACATCTGTGAACTTATTCAGAAATCCAGTTAGCCTCTTCTAACACCACTTAAGAAGAGTGTGGCTGACTGCTCAGTTCCTAAAGGTTTAGTAAATACTGGTATTGAAAAGTTTTCTCTGTACTACATGGAGAACTTGTCCAATCTGGCCAAGATGACCTCCCTACAGTCATCAATCCTGTGAAATAGATCCTTGCATAAGACCTGGCAAAATGAGGAAAAGAACTCGGGATGAAGAGAAGAATGGAGCTAAGTAGGGTATCTATGTGTCTGAAGTGAGGAATTTGTTGGCATTACAGAAAAAAAACATAAATGATTCCTCAAACCTAGATTATATTGTGAATTTATGAAACAAAACCAGCTCTCTCTGGGGTGACCACTACTGCAATTCCTTCATCTTTGTTATGCAGAAGTAGCATAGGAGGTTTCCTGCTTTCAGTATTTCTTCCGAGAGCTCTGATGAAACCTGTATCTTACTGGTAACCTGGGGCTCTACAAACATGCATACTCCTTTCAGCAGCCACTCTTCTATTCAACAACGCACCTGGAAACAGGACAAGGGATTCTCTCACATTTTCTCTGCCATCCAAGAATGGCAAAAATGACACAGCATGAAAACATGACCACAAAGGAACAAAAGGAAGAACCCACTAAACTCCATCATATTCCAATCTCCAGTCTTTTGTGGCAGCAGTAATCCTCCTTTCAAAGGTGAAATAGAGACAACAGCTACCACCAGGTATTCTATGATTCTGTTTATCTCAACAATTAGGATCTATGTGTTCTGGTGAAAGAGCAGAATCATGTGAACCACCTTCAGTCTCTTCTTGCAAAGAGAACAGGGAGAACAAAGACTCCCTCTTTTGACACCAGTGAGCTCCTGCAACAGTTCTCTTAATTCAGAGGATGACGACCTTAACATTCTGGCAGCCACTTGCCTGCAGAAGCTATGTTTTAGCATATACCTCATTCTTGCTACAGGCAGGAAGAGACTGAACCAGCAACTGCTGGAAACTGAGTCTTACATGCCAACAAATTCAATCCAGACAAACAAAAGCTGGTGCTGAAACAGGGGAAAAATAGTCAAAACCACCAGAAGGAACAGTAAACAGCACAACTACACTTTCCTCAGCTCTCCTCACACTGAAGTCTTTTTTCTTTGCTCATGAATTCCCAATTCCCTTTTTGACCCTGTCAGCATCCCCTGTCCCAACACAAGCCCCTGAGACAGCTCTAAAAGCACCAAGATTGCTTGCACTGTTATCAAACAGCAGCAGAAAATTAAACTAGGCACCGGTCACAGCTAGGAGCAGTTTAAGTAGACAACTCTACTGCTTTCACACCTACCCCATTACTGATGGTATCTGCTTTCAAACAGCCAGATACAACCTCCTATCTCAAAAAGAAGCAGCACATCTTGGAGGCAAAGGAAGAAGCAACTGATTCCTCCTTTCTCAGCCAAGCAGCCATCCCAGTAGACAGAGGAGGAATTACAGAATAATGTATAGTCAAATTTCTTGCATGACTGCTAAAATCGTATCAAAATTGGGGATCAGACAAAAAGAGGGAGGGAAAAAGTCCTCTTTACTCTTCTTGTGATCCCTACAAGTAGAAAATCACAAGTGAACTCACCTCCTGCCACAAAACTACTCAAGAGAATGACCTTCTCAGTAATCAAACTGTATTTCCAGCCTCCACGGTTGCAAGCTGAGCCTAGAAATATTAACAGGCTGCAAGTCATTCCTTGCATGAGTCTGGAAAAATGACTCAGATCTGCAAACTGTCCTGTTAATTTCAAAGCAGAGCACCACTGAGTCGATGCCCATGTGGTGGAAACTCTGCCCTTTCTCCACATAGAGCATAATCATGATTTTTTTGCTAATGAATTTCATGACTTGCTTGCAGTTGGGAACAACATAATTTCCCCCACTCTATAATAGCTCCCACTTGCAAACTCATCCCTTAGAGGGTGACTAACACGCAAGACAGTGCAATAAGCAGTAAAATGTAAGGAACAAAGAGGACACTGGTTTTGTCTGCTTGACAGAAGAGAAAAATTCAGTCTGGTGCACGATCAAAGCCACTGAAGAAGTAGGAGGGTGGGGGGAGGCTCAGCAAAGATGGACCCAAGCTGCAATCTCTGACACAGAACACCCAAAACACTATTAAAAAAAGTCTGTGCAGAAAAAACTACTTGAAGAGCATGATAAAAATCACTGGCAAAGAATTACAACAGTTGGAAACATATAGGACTGAAAATCATTTTACATATGGATTGTTTAAAACTTATTTCCACTACCCTAATGGGAAGGTTGCTTGAAGACTCCATCACTTTAAAGAAGGAAAAAAAGAAAACTGATTAGCCTTACTTATTACAGTTAATTTTTGAGTAGCTTATACCCACATTCTAATGTCTACCTTGGAAATAGAAAATAAGCCTCAGCTCTTGATAAATTAACATGACTGGTTTTATGTGCATACATGGTTACCAGTATTTCCTGGCTCCAACCAGTTTTGGATCATGGTTGAAAAAAGAAATTAAATAAAGAAGCAAATCTGCTTTGGCCTAATGGCTTATTTTCCATAAGAAATTTGATACAAACAGTTACTGGGTTTTCTCAATTTACATTTTATAGTCAAACCGTTATTGCTGGCCAACATAACAGTATTCAGAATTTACTGCATTTTATAAATCTTGCAATGACTTTCCTGTTATCATTTCAAAGATAAACTCTAATGGCAACTAGCACTCATTCGGATTACATTAATTGAAAGAACTCTACTGAAACTATACTAAGAAAGCAAATAACAGCTTGTGCTTTAAACTTACAATGTATACACTAAAATATACCTGGTTAAAACTAGTGAAAAATGACCATATATGTTAAAGAAAAACATTTCTCAAATAGAAAGTAACAAGCTGTTGACTATCTTTCATAGTCTTAGTGTGCAAAAAAAATCCATATATAAGTTATAGATCCTTACTGTCTTTGTACAATTAAATTACTTAAAGAACCTAAAACAACAGTGCCACAGTGTAAATACATATACTAAAGCATATCTTAAGATACCATTAATATACAAAAGTAAGCATTTAGAATCAGTATTTAGAACAACAGGTAATGGGTATATCTTAAACAGGGGAGATTCAGGTTAGATATAAGGAAGAAGTTCTTTACTGTGAGCATGGTGAGACACTGGAACAGGTTGCCCAAGGAAGCTGTGAATGCTCCATCCCTGGCAGTGTTCAAGGCCAGGTTGGAGAGAGCCCTTAGGCAACATTGTCTAAGGTGAGACATCCCTGCCTGTGGCAGGGGGATTGGAACTAGATGATCTTAAGGTTCTTTCCAACCCTAAACATTCTTTGATTCTATGAATCCTGGAAAAGTGGGTCAAGAGTCAGTTTTTCTCCCCTACTATCCAAAATTTACTTAAAAAAAAAAAACACAAAAGAAAGACCTGGGACAGGCAGTTTTCTAATTCCCTTGGTAGGTAAGATGTCATACACTATATTACCAAAGGCAGGCAGATAAAGAACCAGCCAAATGACATCCAGTAGCATTAATCTCACCTGTCTGGAGATGTGGAACAGTTGCCCTTCCTGCTTTCATTTGTATTTTGTACATGCACTTGTAACGTTTAAGAAATTAATACAGGTCATTTTGCCACTTTGAAATTAAGTTTAGGTTAGATATTTTGAGGAGAATTTGTAAAGCCCAATAAAAGATATAGTGGTTATTCTAATAAATAATCTAGCATGCTACCTTATGCATGCCAATAATGTCATTTGTATTGAAGGAACTCCAAGTACGTCTATCATTAATAGACTGTGCAATTGCAGCAGCCAAAGATGTTGAAATCGACATTCTTACAGCAGTGGCAGTAATTTCAGAGCCATGTGCCAAAATACGATTAACAACAGTTCACTGGGTAATTTGATAGTAACACAGGAAAACAGCTTGTCACAGAAAAACCTTGTGATCAATTAAGAACGCCTTCAAGCCCCCCATAAGCATAACCTTCTAGTAGTATGAATACCACAGTGCTTATATATGCAGATTAACTGGCAAGATATAGGTTACACACATATATATACATCTCAGACAAAAGATCGAAACTATTAATAAGGGAGCATAGGGAAACTGCATAAATTCTTCCCTAAGAAAAGCTCATCTGAGATTATGTACATCTAAAGGAAACACAGATGGCTGCACATTCAGACAGACAGCAGAGCTGCATTCTTACCCTACCATATTTTAAAGGGGGACGAAAAGAAGTGAAGAGTCACAGCAGGTGATTCTATATACTAAGACATACTGGCCAGATATAAAAAATCATCTGAAAACCCTTAACCTGCAAATCAAGTCAAACACATTATTCTGCTAGGACTGCACCAGTTTTGACTGATCAGATACTGCTGCTGTCTGCAGCTACCTTCACCAGCAAACTTGATGGCACTTAGTGGAGGTTCATAGAATTCTGTCTGTCTAGGTGATGCCTGACACAAGTCAGCTTGACACAAAAGTTCTGATGCAATCTCAAACCCTCAACTGATTTTATACAACAGGACAGAAGCCAGTATCTTACTATGAAGTAAGAAAACACCCATAAAGCCCTAAGGACTTAATAAATAAATGCATTCTGTAATTCTATTTTAGTTTTACATTATTTCCACTATGACAAAGTTCCAAAAGACATCCTTGGCAATTTAATTCCTCCACAATTGTCAATAAATTGTCCCAAATATTTCTAATTTTATTCATATAAATTAATTACACCCTGGGTGTTAGAAGATGACTGCATACAAATTTCTATCACTCTACTTTCCAGCAAAGGATCAATATGAATTCAAACTACCTCGTAAATGATTCCTAACCAGAAAGTAAACCAGCATTGATTACGTCTGTCCGGAGTAATCTACAGAAGGAGACACTCTGAAAGTTGGATGTACTGCCCAGTCTTCAGGTTTAAAACTATCAGCAACTTGCCTCAAACTTCAGTGAGGATATGATCCTGGCAAACTTACAGCAGTAATTTACAGAGGTATCAAGACCTCTTCATATACAACCTACTACTAATATGATTCCTGAACGGGAAAGTGGTTTTAGTGAACCTTCAAACTATCCTAAGCTACAAAGACATACCCCAGCATTTCTGTAGTACTTTAGATAATCATATGAAAAAAGAAGTTGACTTAAATTTTAAAAGCAATAAATAAAAAAAAGTTTTATTAATCATTTAGAGTACCTGAAGTACTATGAGTACTAAAAGCACTGTAATTTAGAATAGTAAAAGTACTATAAGCAAAACTCTACCTGGACCTATATTAATACTGGAACAAAACACCAAAAGGCTTTAGCTTGGTAACAGTGTCACTAGAACACTGGTTAGAATACAGCCTATTCCAGGCAAATACACCAAAACACTTAGGAACATTGTTCTCTAAAGAGCCAGCTATACTCTTAAATGCAAAATAAATGTAAAAAAACAAACCAAACCTATAAAGAACATAAATTGATTCTGGTTGTATTCATAATAATATATAACTTTATTAATATACTTTCAAAATGGCTAAATTCATCAGTGAACTATACGAAGTGCTATTCAGCTCATTTCAGGATTCAGCTAAATGTTTCTGTGATTCCAAAAGCAGTGATTCCAAAAGCAGTGATTCAGTCAGCCCTGCAAATCAGAATTCATTCTTATTGTGATGGTACTAATATAGTTTGTAGCTATTCAGTATACGCATTTAAAATCCCAGCAAAGTCCTGCAATGAGATATGCAAGAATTTTTCAAAGCCATCTGAAATTAAAGCCATGAACAGAATTATATTTCTGCATCACTTATTAAAAGAAATTAGGTACTTACCCAATGTCTTAAGACTCAAACTGATGAGAAATTTTAAATTAAACCACTTTTAAATTAAAGTCAAGAGTTTTCCAGAATGATGCATTACACGACTTCTTTTTGCTTAAGCAGTTCTATTAAAAAACTGAATATTGAAAGGTTTCATGTAAATGTGTAAAAGTTGCTTAATTAACAGACCAAGTATTTTCCATAAAACCATCAAAACGGAACACAAAAGCAGCTAATAAAAGACCAAAAAGCTTAATAAAATACTTTTTCTTTACCCATGACTGCTATAGACCCTAAGACAGTCAGTAGACAAAAAATTAACACTGTATCATTGATTGTGTTAATAATTCACCTATCTGTAAATAAGAAGTCAGACGTACTTAGGGTTAGGTGAGGTCAGCCATATTTCTCTAGTAAAATATTAATTACTGCTCGAGTATATTATTTTCAAACAAGCACCCATTCCATAATCAATAGTAAACCATTTTGATAGCTTATGAAGTCACACTAATGAATATTTTTCTGACATTGTTTTTGTTTCCGAAGGCTTCATACAGCGCTAAACTTACAGTTCTTAACATTAATTCACTTTCCGGTATTAAATATATTCTATGTAATAATGCTTCAGACATGCAATGCACACAAAATAAAATACCTAGAAGAATCATTGATAATTATTGTTCAAGTAACCTCAGGCTTTATTGCAAAGAAAAGCAGATAAAACCTCCAAATATAAAACTAGGTTTCACTGTATGACCTTTCGCCATTTATGTGAATATTCCATGCAGCAGAGGACAGAAAAAACAGAAGTGTTGGAAAACTGCAGATATGACAAAGTGTCTGTTTCTCAATACCTGATGAATTTCAAAAAATTAAACGCTATCAGTGTTGTTCATCATTTGGTTAAGAATGACATTATCCTAACAGGACACACATATGGTAAAGAGAAACACAAATGACTTCAGTTTAAGTTTTTTCTTTTTCTTTTGAGTCATTGGAAGTATAGTTGCCATTTCTAGCCCTTGACTCTATTTCCTGGTTTGGCCAGCAACTAGAAGGACGTTAATCTGAGGGTGTGAGAAAGGAAGTGGTAAAATAATGTACTCCCAGCCCTGGCCTCTGCATGCTCACAGAGAGAATGGATTTTGAACCCACTGCAGACAACTGGATGTGGCATGTAAAAGAAAAGAATGCTTTTTTTTAATTAAAAAAAAAAAAGATGATATGAAAACTAATGAGCAAAATGGACAAACCTGTTCCTTCATCAGCTTCCTTCTCTGTATTTCTCTTCCTATCAATGCCCCCAAAATACACAGGCTTCCAATCGGCCTGTGGTTACTGTCTAATCACATCTTAATTCTTGTCATGAGTGGCACAACCAACGTTTCTGTTCTTTAGGTCCAGCTGGGGCACACTCAGAGACACCAAATCTAAGAAGGGCTTCAGAAATGCTGATGAAACCCACGTCAACATAAATGCTGCAACATGAAGTTTAGAAAGTAACGCATGTTCCCATACAAACACACACCTGAAAGGAAATGGCAAGTACTTCAGGAGCGTGCTGTTACAACACTGAAGCCAGGAACAGAGGACAGAGGACACAGTAGTTTTACTAAAGAGTTTGGTTTTCAGAAAATAAGGAAGCTGGTTTTGTTTTTTAATTCAATGTTCTTGTTACCGCAAATATTAACACCCTTTTCCACACCACAAGGGCACAAAGGACTAAAAAGTCTTCCTCTATGTCTTCTCAATCCACAGGTTAATTCTCTTTTTGACTCTAGCAACACAAGATCCCCCACCATCACTTATTCTGCTTATTAAAAATTGTAAAACATCACACCCAATGACAAGACCTGCTGCTACTGCAGCAAGAAGTAGTGAAGTGATACAATAAATTACCAGAAGTCAAGGGAATATTATGTCATGGACGCCAGTTCTTGTGTAGACCCAGGAGAAGATAAAATACCACAACACAATCATGACGTGACAAAAATGCCCTGTCACTCCACCAAAAAGGAGACCTAAGAAGCAACAGCTGCCTGTTTATATGCCAGTAACAAAAAGTCAGGTGGAGCTGAAGTATATACTTTTTTGATACCACCAAAAAAGCTTTCTTCAGATTCTCAGTACTTTGCAAAATGCAGAACTTCCTAATCTAGCAAAACAGTGTTTGGCCCCGACTGCAACATCTTGACTTCATCCAGACATTCATTTCACCTGAGGCTCCTATGTCTCAGTTGTAGAACAGACTCTATTCACACGAAGACATGTGTATCCAAACAGTAATGTGTGAACTAGTGGAATACTTTTTCAGAAAAGGTGCTTCACATTTTGGGGGTTCTCCATGCTGCTACACGTTCAAGGTGGACACTGAGACTTCATATGGCACATCATACGATTCACGATGAAACCCAGAAGAAGCTGCTGGAATTCTGGGAAAGGAGAACAAGAAACTGATAAAACTCTAATTATGCCTTCCATAACTCATTCAAGTGAGCACGAAGAGAGCAGTACTTCAGTATTGCACAGCTGACAAGTCATTAATGCACAGAAGCAGCAGTGGAGATTTTAACAGTGGGTGGCTTTCAAAATTAGCTGCCAAGTAGATTTGACAGGCATAAAACCCAGCTGCTCCACCCCCACCACAAGAAAAGTACAAAGCGGTTGCTTCTGGATAGATGTTTTCTGGCACAGCTTTCCTAATTCTGGACTGCTACCATTCGGATGGAGGACAAGTACCATGCTGACATCCTTCCCTCACTGCACAGACTTCTCCAGAGGTACAGGTCAAGAGATTTGGGGGGGGTTAATATTTTTAATAGAGTGAGAAAAATGTATACATATAATGTATATCTTATATATTATATAAAATATACTGTACAAAATAGATATGTATTGTGTGTATATGTCTATACACACGCACACCCTTAAAAATACATACTCCCACAAAGAATGTATATATAAGTAATAGTTTACATAAACAGCAACAAATAGACTGCAAGTAACCAGACTGATGGAGATACACAAAAGATGCTGCAGGCACTCAGTCATGCTTCCCTTCTGGAAGCTGAATTCCCGAACTACTGTGCTGAAATAACCAACTGCATCCACATGCCTATATTCTGCCAACACTGTATCTCCAAAGTTCAGGTTATCCTTCTAGCTTACTGAAGAAGTTCAGATGATTTAAAGAGCTACAAAGCAATTTTTCATCAGCCCAAATGGAAAATTTATTCTCTGAATGCTGGGGGGGCGGGGACACGACACACATGCAATAGCAAAGACTTAGGGCTTCCCAGTCAATTCCAGAGGATCCTGTGGCATCCTTTGTTGGGACTTATCCCTTTTAATGGAGGTGGTGAATGTGTTTTTAAATTCACTTCTTATTTCTTCAGGTTTTTAATCACGGTTTTCTTATAAGGGCATGACATATGTGTGTTAATTTGAACCTTAGCTAGTTTCTGTCACCCTGATTTTAATAGAGATGAACGAGTTCATATGCCACTATCTGAGCCATTGAGAAATCATAATCAGGTTGACTTATACAATGGGCAGATCCACATGTCTCCCTGGACCTGCTGCCCAGACCTAACGAAAATGGAAACTAAGGTACGTATAGTTACTCATACAAGCTAAGCTTGTGGAGAAAAAGAGAAGACTAAATTAAATCAGTAAAGCAAATGCACACTTGCGCAATTTTAGTTTTGGAGCCATAGTACACTGCTTGACCTGAATGATAATTTCCTACTTGTTACCAGCAAACAAAACCTGATGGACAGAGGTTGGGACAGGTGGAGTTTAATTACAAGTACTGATGACTGTGGATGGGGACAAGGGGTTGAGCAGAAGCACAAATCCAGCATTCTTCTTGAAATACTTTCCTTGATGCTGTTAGGACGCACAAGGAGGAATCTGGCCCTGCTCTGAGCAGGAG
>JAVHNF010005145.1:41529-53091 GCA_034783455.1 Micropsitta finschii | reverse complement strand
CCGCTCGGGCGCACCGCGCAGGCGCGGCCCGAGGCGCAGGGTGGGTGCCCGAGGATGGCACGGCGCAGGCGCGGCCTCCGGTTAGTCAGCGCGGTGCCGGTCCTCGTTGGTGGCGCGGGGACCGCCCGGGCCTTGTCCCGGTTCCCCTCCGGTCCCCGCACGGGCAGGCAGCTCGGTGCTCCGAAGCGGGCCGGCGGGACGAGGTGGGTGTTCCCCGCCCTCAGGACAGCTCTGGCGGAGAGCCCCGCCCGGTCCGCCCTCAGGTGTCGGTTCCCAATTCCTCCTTGAGCCAGGTGGGGCTCCTTATTAAAGCAAATGTTCCTGTTATGAGCATTTAGGAGGGGGAGGTCCACCCTTCACACTGATTGCAAGGGCTGAGTTTAACTCAGTTCCCCAAATATACACACCCCAAAATAACCCAAATCCAGGAATATTAACTCTGCCATCTGTCACCAGCACACTCAATGAGCAAGCAGAAAAATATCCATATTATCTGCCCTTGCATAAATGCGGGTTATTGTGGGAATTATGCAGGTCTTGCAGAAAATGGTTCATTCCCTTGCCAAAGAAATAAGGTTTGGTTTATGCTCATCTTTATAACAGAATTTGAGCCGTTACTTCAGCTGATCTTAAATTTCTGTCTTCTCAGCTATGAGAGATGTAAAAATAGCTTTAAGATGGGTATTTTATGTTGCTGCATCTGTTCGTGAAATATATCAGGGAAAGGAAAGTTAAGGATGTTTATTCATCTGAGGAAAAAGGTATCTGCTTATAGAGGGTGGGGATCCTTATGATGGCAAAAGATAACATTTGAGGAGCTGCTACAAGGAGCATTAACTCCTCTAGATTAATGCACTTCTTTCACTGAGGCTTGGCTATTACCCTACATAAGAAAGGACAAGAATAGAATAACTTAAGTAATTCCAACATTTATAAACAACAATGAAGACAAGTGTTATGTTAATAACAGAACTGTATGTCTTTTTAACCTGACTCAACTGATTTGAACCTGAGTAGAATGCTGCTCTTCACACAGCTGCCTTTGAAGAGAGACACAGAACAGGCAACGCTTTTGTTCATCATTAGAAGTTATTACTTTTAAGAACAGACTTCATAACAACTAAGAGACAATGCAGTTCAACTCATTTCAGAGTGCTCCTTCCTGCTGCTAACAACACATTTAAATGTCTGAGCCTGCCACACTGCCTAAAGCACAACCACAGTGTTCCAAGGAACTGTGCATGGCTTTTGGGTAAGGAGCATCAAAGTCCTCTGTCCTCAGAGCCACGTCCACATGTTGCAAAGCCAGACAACACAGTTACATCACAACTTTAGAGATTAATCCATAACTACTTGAGTAAAAAGAGCATAGAGACCAAACAGAAAGCAGCGCTAGTATCATCTGAGGTAAATTCGCTGTGGAATTTCCTTTTGCATGAAGAGAGCTGGGAGGGGAACAAGGCAAACCTGTTACACCAGCACAGGCAGGGAAACCTGTCCATGCCAGAAGATACAACTGCTTCACCAGTTCCTGAAAGATAAAGGCCAGAAATGCAGGTTCTGTGTTGTGATGGCACCTTACTATCAATCATGCCAAAACCTAGGAAAAGTTAAGGAAACTGCCAAACTAGCTGCTATGTGATTCAGAACATATTTAAAGAATACAAAATATGTGGGAACAGATGTTCAAGACAAATACTAAATAAAATTAATTTCAGATATTTCCAGAATGGGAGTTTTTCCTATTTTGGCTGTTATTTAACTTGAAACTCTCCTAGACAAGGACTAACACATTATTGCTTTCAGTTGTACAGTGCCCAAAACAGCACAGGCTGCACTTGGTTGGTCCCTAACCACTAAAGTAATTAACAGCAATGGGAACATTAAAACTGCTTTTATGCTGAAGTAGATGCTGGAAGGCTCGGGAGGTCCCAGCCTGAATCAAATAATTCAAAATGACACTTGAAAATTACATTATCTGGCACTTCTTTACTTAATCTGCACAGTCCAAACCTGAGCAACTGGGAAGCTGGTGGGAGTTTTCTCTCAGCCACACGGAGGCCAAGACCATGTAGATCTCTTATCCAGATATGGGCTTATTCCTGCAAATACTCTGTTTATCTCTCCTGTTGTTAGGATTCAGAACACTCTCAGAGGTAGAGCCTAAACCCAAGCAGAAGCAACTCCCTTTTTAGAAGGCCAGGACTTTGTTTAGGAAACCCCAACCCCACCTGAAAACAGCCAGATTAGCATCTAAATGAATCAGAACATACTTGGAAAAGATACATTTGAGCCCTAAACTACCATTCTATCTAAACCCTTTTCTCTGGGTTTACTCATGCAAAGCAGGAAAACTCAAAACTTCCAGAGAACATGCAAGCATTTCTAGCTTCCAGATACAACAGGAAAAGGACCTACCTTCCCCCCTGGAGTTATCACCCTTGCAGCTGCTTCCTTTAACTTTATAATTCCACCCAGATCATCCATGTCCAAGACAAGAAACACAGATACTGCTTATAACCTCTCCTACACTGGGACAGAAACAGCCCCAGGAAAGGAAGAGGACACACCTTTCCATATAGCCATGGCCATCACAGCTGTTTCCTTTCCACTGTTAAAATACTACACAGATCATTCAGGCACACAGCAGGGGGCCTTGGGTCTCTTTAAATGCCTTATCAAGGCCCAAAGAGGCCTAATTAAGGCTTGATTAAGACCTCCTAATGGTCCCAGCCAGACTCAATTGTGGTCTTCACCCACATTATCAGCCCCTGGACCCAGAAACCCATTTAAGGTTTGTTCTGAAGGCTCAGTATCCACTTGAATGATACTGCAGGGGTACTAGTCTCTGGTTCAGCCCCAGGTAGGCCATGCCTTAGTTACAGATTCTTTCTTTATGGAGCCTAGCTCATATTTGATCTTGTTTCAGCTCTACAGGCCTGTCTAATTACAGCTACCCTATATGTCAGATGTTGGTTGCTATCACTTGAACTGCAGATTGACTTTTTAACCTAGCCTTGGCTCTGTATTGTTGCTCTAAGCTTGCCTGATGACCTGGACTCTTAGCTGCTCCCAGCTACCATCCCTCGGCCTGTTCCCTTCATTTTGCTTGGTGGAACTGGACCCTGAACAGTGAGATTCCTACCCTGTTGTTTGTGCTACTGTGCTCATCTCTCAACTCTGTCTCCCTCAGGGAACATCCATCCCTTTTTACTCCATGGCATGCTTATACCACAGCTCATGGAGTAACAAACTGATGCTTAATCTGCTTCGCCCTGTACTGAGGTATACCTGTAGACTATAGCTATTCCAGAATTTTTCTGACATGGCCAGTGCCTTCCCTCCAATCTCAATGGATACACCTGGAGGAAAAAAAGAAAATAAATCTGTGAAGGGTTCTAATCAGACGTTTGGGTATAACAAAGGAGTAAAGAGAAAAAAATATGTCTAACTGCAGCTGAGAATAACTGCATGTGCTAAGAACAGCACATGTAGAGCTGCGTGAATCTTGTCTGGAAGCTACAATGAAATGTATCAGTATAATTATGTGTTATGGCATATTCATTACAGAAAGCAGCCAGTTTGCATATTGATAGAGATGTAAGTTTAAGTACAGACATCTTTTTAACACACAAAATGCACAGCCAAAGAAAGCAAGCATGTTATAATTCCTGGTTTTGAGATCATTTAGTCCAGGTAACTGGCAAACTTGCTATGATATCCCAATGGGTGGTAGAGTTACATTAAAACCCAGAAATTTTCAGACATTGTGGCATAAAAATCCCTGATTGCTCTTAGGAAGCATCTTCAGACTGCTGGAGGCTTTTCAGCTGTACCAGTCCCCGTAGTTATAGGGGAAAGCCTCAAGCTATCAAGTGAAAGTGGGATACTTAGTGGAACAAGGTGTGAAAGGAAACCTGTGCTGCAGCTATTTGTTGGGAGCCCAAAGCCTCCAGGTTTCCCAGGCGGTTCGTGCACAGGAATTATAATAATTAGAACATAAAAAAAATAATTTAAATAAAATATCTGGGCTAACGTCACCTTTTCAGAATAAATTATCTGATGATTAGTTATGTAGGCTTCTTACCGTCCGGGTGATGCAGCTACGTGCACTACACGGCTTGATGCTGACAGGACATCTAGCGGCATGCACGAGTTACTGCCCAGAGTCCTACTAGAAAACAGATTGATTTTATTTTTTTCATGCTTCCAGATACTTTCTGGTACCAGTCCAGGTTTCTTTGACTGATGGTGTCATTTCTGTGCTTATTTTATTACCTAAGAGTATAAAAAAAGGGGGAAAAAAGACGGGACATTCTACATAATCTTGGTAATTAATCCAGACTACAGATTTTAATCTGCTTTTTCACCATCACTTGCACTTTACTCGCCTGGTCCAATCCAGTTGTTTATTTGGCTCTAGGTGAAGATACTTGCAAGCCTATTACTCCATACACTGAAAGGGAAAATCAGAATGTTTGAGTTACAAGAGCTGACAGCACAGAACTCCCCACTGTAGACTTACATTGATTGTATTAACAGTTTACCATTGCATAGTCTGTTGGGGCAGTTTAACAATCTGTTAGCTTCAAAAACCATTTTAAATTGCTGCTATTCACGTTCACTTTGCTGCTTGTGTGGCTCTCTTTGAACAAGTCACAGAAGACAGGCCCAATCTGCTTGTCGTTTCACTTTTAAGTGGGATTTAAACTATCGGTTCCAAATAAATAGCCGCAAAGCTACTTCTGTAAGGAAGCAGAAATCCCTTTGTTTTCTTATGCATTTTTTTGATGATGTTTGCAATTAATATTTAAACCCCAGCTTTAAACAGAAAGGTTTTTAGTTGTTTGGACTACCTGATGCTTGGGACATCTGCTCTCACCACAGGTCCCAGCAAGCAGCTGAAACCTCTTACGTGAAGCACTTCTGAGCTGGAACCAACCACTCTAAACCCTCTCCGTGAGCTGTGCTGCACGACTGAGGGGCGAAGAACTCCAGCTTTTGCCTGGGGACAGCGCAGCTCTGTCTCCTTACCCTAAGCCTTGCTGAGCACGGCCACAAAGGCTGCTCGAGAGGGCTTCTTTTTGGCCGGTGACCCCCTGCGGGAGCAGCGAGCCCACCACAGGCCTCACTGTGGGGCCGGGCACGCTGGGAGCCGGCTTCTTGGTGGGGAACACGCGGCAGAGCCCAAATGGGCCCAAAAGAGAAGAGGAAAGCGGTGAGGAGCCTCAGAGAGCCGGTGAATGGAGAAGAGCGCCCGGTACCGACGGAGCCCACGGGGAGGGGAAGCTCCGCCCCGGTCACGCGCAGCGCTCCGTGACCCCGGAAGTGGAGCGGGAAGAGGATGCTGACGCTGTACTAAACATGGCGGCCCGCGGCGCTGGGACCGCGCTGTGGCGGGCCGTGGCCGTGCTGGGGCTGCTGCTGCTCTGGGTGGGCTCTGCCGGTGCCCGCGTCCATCATCTCACCCTCAAAGTAAGGTCTGCGCTGCACTCGGCCCTGCTGGCTCGGTCCCCGGCTGCGCCGTTGGGTCGCTTGAGGGGAGCGGTAGGGCCTGGCTCTTTCCGCCTCCCGCGGGCCAGGGCTCTCCGTCACCCGCCTACAGCTTCGTCCCGCTGTCTTCCCTTGCCCTTCTTCGCTGCTCTCTGGGCTCTCCCCTGCTCCTCGGCTTGCTGGGCCTCTTTGTGTTCTGCTTTCGCCGTTAATATCCCTTTTCCCTGCATCCGTTTAGCTTCTATCCATACTTTTTTGGGCCTCCCTTTTCTTAGTCATACGAAAAGTGTGCGAAGGGGCATCAGAACTGTAGCGGGTTGAAGGCGGGAATGCTTCCCATCCTGTTGGAAGTGAGGCAGAAAGCTGTGTGTGATAGGAGGGCTGAGCAAGAGCTGCAGAGGATTTGCGGTTGCTTTTGTTTTTAATCTGTGTCGTGAAGTAGTATTCATGCCCTGGACACTGTTCTCTGGACTCTAAAGGGCTGGGTGGAGGTTGTCGTTCCAGGTGTATCTTCTTTGCACTGATCGAATGATCAGTGGAGGCAGAAGAAAATACTGATGCTGACAACTCTGTTTCGGTCTGATAGGCTTATGGTTATGCTTTGAAAGAGTGTTGTGTCATTCTGTGACTGTACCTGAGAAAAACTACTTATTCAGGGCTGTGGAGGGAAGTGGTGCAGGTTGTGGTGAAGATCTGCAGCTCGAGTGCTGCTGTCTGTTGTGCTTTAAATGAGAAGTTGTGCGGTTGGGATGTGAAGGGATCTGTGTGGTTGGGGTGGTGGTTTTTAAAGATTTATGTACAGCGAGCGAAGTGCTCTGTGAGTCTTCAGAATGAGGTTGTTAATTTTGTTCTTGTCAACATCACACAATATTTTGTTAATAGAAATCTTGGAAGATGTTAATAAAGTGTGTGTGACTAGGAGCAGCATCACTGTGTTCTTGTAGGAGTGTAGGGAGAGTGCCAAATGCTTGCAAGAGCTTCCCTTCAGTCTTGGGATACAGTGAGTGCATGGGGGATGCTCATAACTTATTTATATGGAATTTTCCAGATTAGTAGTTGTCTAATGTGCAGGCACGTTAATATTGTTGTGCTTCAGGGAAAGTGAACTGTTCACTGAAGCAGTAGATAGGAAGTTTGTGCTGGTTACATTACTGAGGATTTTGTGACCAACTATTGAGTGCTGGAAGAATTTCTCCTGGGATGATACTTTCGCTTTACATAGAAAACTTTCAAACTGGCCTCAAGCAGATGTTCTCAGCAGCAAACATTACACCTTTTAGTCCAGATTAGGGTGTCTTTTAATTGCGTGTATTAATTACTAAACTGTGTTTGCTGATTTTTATGATTGGAGTACAGTTTTACTTCTGTAGGTTCTTTGTATGAGTTGTATCACAGACCTACACAGCACTGTGGAAAGCAGAAGTGTAAATGTGAGCTTTATTGTTAGAGCACAGGCTCTCCCTTTCTGCTCCATCCAGTGCTTTATGGCATTTCTGTAAACATCAGACTCCAACAACTGCACCCTTTCACAATGAAATCTCCCTTCCAGTGTTCTTGCCATTGGCTCCTTGCTTGTAAATGTGCCTTGACACTGTGCCAAGCCAAAGGCCGCAGCTTTGTGCAGGTGTTTGATATTAGGTTTCCTCAAACAAACTGTTACTGCTTCAGTTAGAACAGCCTCATTCTTGTATCTTTGTAATTAGTGTGCTAAGGTGAAGCTTTTTTTGTTGTTAGAAAAGCAAGCTGCAGCCTGAGCAGTTTCCTGTTCTGAAACTAACTTTTTATCCTTACAAAAGCATCCAAAAGGATTTATTTCTCCCGAGTAATAAAAACTATTTGTTTGAATCTTGCTGTTAGACTAACCTTGTCAAAGGAGACTCTCTTAGTAGCAGTTGTTATCAGCTTCATTAAGTATGTTTAAAAACCGAACACAACAAAACCTGAAGTTATAGGAGACTGATGGAAACAATTTTCAGTGGCTTTCAGAGGTAGCTGGGAGATGGAACATTTCTTTTCACCAAAAATAAGATTTTTGTTGTCTTAACAGTCAAATGCATTAATAGTGAAGCTGTAAGTTTTGAGTAATGCAATGGCAAACTGTCTTAGAGAATGAGGAAGTTAGTCTAAACAAGCTCTTTGTCAGGCACGCAGTCATATTTAAGGCTAGGGAATAGCCCAATGTTGGGTTTCAAGAGGAATCATCCAACTGACAGTGCTGTGTGGCATCTGTGCTCTTAGTCTGATAAGTAAGTTATCTTGCCAAATAACTGGCTTCCAAAGGAAAGTGAGCTCTCTCCTGTTTTATGATACTGTCAAGACTGCAGTTTAATTTTATTATTTGGAAGATGATCTTTTTCTACAGTTGGCTGTAAATACGGGTGGCCTTTTAATGTTGGTGGGTCACAGGCTTCAAATGCTCAAGTTTAAAAGTACCTTTCTCAATCATTCATTTAGACTTACACAAATACAAGTCTTGCTGTTAGTCTCACACAAGTAATCCAGTTCCTTCCGTGTAAGGGTGAGCACTCTCTGATGAAACTTTCACTGTGCTGATAATGTGATCCCAGTTAGATTTTGAATAAAATGTTAAAGAATATTTTTTTTTTTTGCCTGTTCTGGGCTACCAGAATAGGCAGGATCTTGATTACCATTTTCCTGTAATCTCAATCAAATGTTGTAGGTTTGATATTTATCCTAAAGGAGCAGAAGAAGTAGAGAAAGCTTTTATGGAACTGAGAACTTGCTTTGTTGGTTTGACTGTGATGAGGCCTGCTCATCCCTTCTGAAAGGGGCGGGCTTGACCTTTAAATACATCCTACATAAATTAATATAACGTGTGTCAACACCTCAGATGCTTAAGTGTTCACAGCTTTGTTGTAAATTTACAACTGGATGTTCTGAAGTCAGCAGTTGAGTGATCGTAAATGCAGGCCAGATTCTTCCAACCTGTTAAACCTCCAGTAAGAGCTGAGACAACCATTAGTAAACCAGTATCTTTAGGCTGTTGATATGTGGAGCAGTAGATGCTCCTGGAGAGCAAGGTGTTGCTTGGCGGCAACTGATGGCTGTGTGTGGGATCATGTAAAGCTCCAGGATTTGTGAACTAAATCTAACTCTAAGCACTCAAAGCTGAACTAAAACCAGGGAGGAATGTCTGTGTGTTGTATATTATATTTTGTCGGTTGGAGAATATTAGTAAACTGGCAGAGTAAATAAACTGAAATTGAGCTGAGCAGCTTTTGCAGGTAGTCTGAATGAAGCAAATGCCTCTGGTCATATTTGTGAGGTGCAAAACACTTTGTGGCTGGATGACACTGTATTCCCAGCTCATATTCCTCTCTAATCACCCAGATAAATGCTTCTCTGTCCAGATAAGTTTAAATACACATGATATACTGTGTGAAGAGCTGTATTAATCTTCTGTTCAGACTGAGAAATTATATTGAAAGTGGTGTTAAAGGAACCAGATGGGTTCTTTTTTCAAGCACATTAAGTGACCTAGAACTTGAAGACAGCACAGCTATAATACTCTGTAATACTCTATTAAATGAAGCATCTGCTATGAGCCATGTGTCATCTCTTTTTTTCCCTCTCCTGGGCACTAAGGGAACCATCTGGTTATTTGCCAGGTTAACTTAATTCTATTAGGGCGATCTTTTGCAGCTAGCTTACATGTTAGCTGTGGCAGGATTAGTGTCCTGCTGTTACAGTGAATGATATTTATGTGTCAGGAGTGTTTTAAGCGGAGATGACAAAATAGATACTGAGGTGAAGGAAAAGAGAGAACTTACTACACTTGTAAAGCTCTTAGTTCAGTCTTATAGTACCTTGTTCAGACCATTTGTTTGCCTTTAGCAGCTGACTTCTCTCCTTAGGGAGTTCTGCAATCTGTTTATATTTTCCTAGAAGAAACAATTTCCTTATTGCTAGTGACAGTCTGTAAAAGACGTTTAAATCAAATGTTAAACTTGCTTTTTAATATTTTTGGTTCTATTTCTGCTTTTCTTCCAATTATTGATTCAGCAGGTTTGAGGACCAAATGCTTACCTATTTATTGATTTATGAACTCAAAGCAGCAGGGGTGTGACCTTTCATCATCTTGATGTGGCAACCGTGTGTAATGTTTACTGCTTTTTATGTGAGGCCCTTCATGACCTCTTTCTTTAAAAAAGAGCTTATTGGACTTGAACCTTCATCAGCTGAGCAAGGCATGGAAAGGGATCAATTTCTACGTTTCTTTGCCAGACTGAGAGGAAGTAAACACATGTGTCTAGTTTTCAGTATTTATCCTACTTACAAGATGCAAGACATTGCTAAAAATCATTTAGAGGAATGGGGCTACATTAGAAGTTTTCTAATCTGTACTACACACAAAGCTTTCTAGTTTGTTAAGTATTTGTCCAAACACTGACCCTGTCGAATGTAAAAGATCTTGGGGGATAACAGTACACTGTGATATTTGTTTATCACATGAGCAAAACCCAGCTCTCAGTTGGGTAAGACTACTGTAATCACTAATTCCTGCGCAGTCTGTTGCATGGCAGTAGTTAGCATTCAAACAGCAGTTGTTAGATGTCTTAATTTGTCTATAGTCTGTCTTTTTTCCTAGCAGTATTTTGTTTAATCAGTGACGCCTGACATTTAATCCCTTCCAGACCTTTTTTCTTGTATATTTCTCAGCAGTGTAGCCAGGTAATTAGCAAAGATACGTTTAAAGTTCTTGCTGTTCAGATTATCAGAAGACTTGGTTGACTCCAGTGAAATAATTATATCCAAAGATATTGTAAAGAAGTTTACTCTTGGTATGATCAGATAGATGTTTTGCACTTAAGTGTCAATCTCTGTTGTCCTGCTTCCTCTTTGACTGCTGCTACAGATGACAGTGTGTGTCTTTCCTTTCTTACAGGATGATGTGAGGCAGAAAGTGCACCTGAATACCTTTGGTTTCTTCAAGAATGGTTTCATGAAAGTCAACGTCAGCAACCTTTCGTTGAAGCCACCTGTGAGCTCTGATGACAAGGACAGTTTATCAGTAAGTTACTCTGAGTCCAGTGACTGTATTAAGCTTCTTGTGAAATTGCCCTTCCACTGGATGCCTTGTTTGAGGTGTCAGATCCTAACTGGTGACAGTAGGATCAGTGTTACTGCTGACAGTAACTGTCTCGTCTTTAGATGACTTTTGCATTCTGTGTTATATAGCACATTATATTTTAATGGAGACACTGAAATGCTAGGGGAGAAGACAGACCTGTGTTCTTACTCCTTGGCACAGTTCAACCTCTTTATTTCTGAAAGCAATAAATATTCTCTTCAAGCAGAAACACCTGGGAAAACACTGATATAAGTTAAAAGTCTCAGGGGCAGAAGGTACTTCAGGTGAATTCAGGATATTAGTTGTCCATTAATATTTTATTCTTAGTGGATATAGATAAAGCAGCAAGTTTATTATAGCTGAATATTTTTTTCTAATTAGATAATGAGAAAAATACCTGGATTCTGCCTTAAATATAGGTTAATTTATTTAGAGAGCAGTATCTTTGACTCTGTGGTGATTTGGCTTCTAATACTACAGGAATGTAACCTGGTTTTAATTTGACAGATTCTTCTTACTTGTCTCATAGGTGGGGTTCAGTTTGGATCGAACCAGGAACGATGGATTCTCCACTTACCTGGTAAGAGATGTGAATTTGCCTTTCTAAGCTGGGGACATCTCATAGCTGACCTTATTCCAGGAGTGGTTGGAAGAAATAAAAGGGGGAGGCTTTAGGCATGGGCAAATTGTTAAAGATAATTCAGTTTTACAACTTGCAGTTATCTCTGCATGGAGCGAGGGGAAACACGTCCCGCTTCTTATAAACAGGAGGGCATTTCAAAGGTGTTTTCCTTCTATTACCAGGATGAAGAAGTAGATTACTGTATCTTGAATAAGAAACCAGATCAAGATGTCTCTGTTGTACTCTTACTTCTGGACTTCAAAACTGAAGTGTGAGTAAATAGTGTATTCTAGACTTTATTTAGTCAGTTCAAGCCAGTGCAACACTTGTGAAATTTCCTTAAAGGCTTGGAAAG
>JAVHNF010005145.1:23122-33708 GCA_034783455.1 Micropsitta finschii | reverse complement strand
GTATGAGATAATGGTGATCAAATAGCGTCAGCAAATGAACAGCTAGCTATGAGGTAGGTTTATTCATGCTGGTGCAGATTGGACTGCAGAACAGTACTAAACTACTAAGCAGAGATAATAAATGAAAGTTGTCACTTCTGACATGCTTGCTGAATGGACTTAAGACATAAAGAAGGTGGGGGGAAAACAGGGGCTTGTAGGCTTGCTGGGTCTAGGGAAACCTTTCCAGCATGTCCGAAGTGATTAGTGCTCGTGTCCTGCTCCAGGAACTGAAGTACATAGGAAAGCAGCACTTCTATTTCTTATTGTAGGTAGAACAGCTTTTCTGCCTTTCCAGATGGGGTCCCATACCCAGCTGCAAAACCAGAAACAGATTTACTTTTTGAGGCTCTTAGAGCTCAGCTGTGGAGCTCAGACATGGTCAGTGTCCAGTTTGAATTATTGGTTTAATTGAGTATAATGAGTTTAAACTTCTAGCTGTATGTGTCTTGCTTATTTTAATAAGTTATGCTGTTTTTATCTCTGATACAGTAGATTCAGCATAGCATATAACAAAAAGAACTACTTTCTGAAGTCAGTAGAAATAAGTTCCAATCAGTTTCATTTCTATAAATCCCATGAAGATGCTGCTGAATGTGTGACTTTCTTGACGCAGAGCTGCAGTAGAATTATTGATGTTACTGAATAGGCTCTTTCTGCAACTGTGCGACAGCTTTTGCTGAATTGGCAGCCTGTATCTAGTATCTCCTTGGAAAGCTGCTAAAACCATTAAACATGTTTTTGTCCTGTAGGTACTAGCAAATGTGGCATACATTATCATAGAGTCAACGGAAGAGGGGACAACTGAATATGGGCTGTGGAAAGAAATCCTTTTTCTGGTAGACTTGCTATGTTGTGGAGCCATCCTATTTCCAGTGGTATGGTGAGTCACTCACTGGATGTGTTCTTTGGTTTTTAAGTCTTTACGGCTTGAGCTGTTTCAGAATTAATGGATATTGACTGCTAAGTAGAATTAAACATGCTGCCGAAGCAAAAAATGCCAGTCCTTTGGAGTCAAGCTTTAAACTGTATCTGTCTTAACACTTCAGCCTTGTCTGTGGAACATGGTTGTTCTGGGGATGTTAAAGTGAAGATAAGGTAAGCTGGGTGGTGATTTAAGTGTGGCCAGCACAGTGCTTTTGAAACTTGGAATTTTGCAGAAGTGCTGACTCTTACAATGAGAAACAGGATTTTGCTTTACTGACTGAGGCTGGCAATGAGGCTGCTAGATTCAAAACCAATAGTGCTGTCTAAGATCAGTGCTGCTTTCAAGAAGAGTGGCTGCATTTTTTACTTGTCTGTTTTGAAGAAATAATCCCATGGGGAGCATCTCCCTGCCCTTCCTTCCATTATACTTGGCAAGGAATAATGTTGGTTATATAAAACTCGACCAAAACACAGATAATTCAGATAAACACTATTGTTGCTTCTTGCCAATTAGCCAGACCATTTATCTTCTGAATTCATTTTAGTCTTAATTGGATAAACAGCTGGATATGAAGAAGCTTCTGGCTCCTTGGTTAGTAAACACATACTATTTTTCTTCAGTATTTTTCTGAGATGCAGAGTGAATATAAATGTCTAGCAAACATGTCATCGCTCTAGAGTGTAACTCTTGAGTGTTTGTGAGCTGTTTCATAATGCATGTGTTTGTGTGCCTATATAAAGACAAAATACATGTTGTTCAATAGGCAGAAGTAAGCTTCAGCTTGGCTTGTAAGGATGGGTTTCAGTTGTCCTCATCCCCAGTTGTCCTCTGTGTAAGGGCAAAATCCTAACACAGTTGGCAGCCTTCTGCCAAGGCTGGAAAATGTCTTCCAAGAAATATGCACTACCTAATTATCCCTTCCCCTACTCCATCCAAAATACTGCAGATCTTAAGAGCATTTGGGCATGGTATATAAATCTGCAGGAATACTAACTTTACTTGTAGACAGACTCTGCTTTCTTATGGTGAAGGTGGCTTATACAGTTGCAGCTCTTACGACCTAACGCTAGAATTCATACATCATACCTAGTGATATACAGGTACAAAACTTGCTTCCCATAAAAGAACTGTATCTGAAGAACAACTGCATTTGGGTGAGCTGTCATGTAACTGTGTGTAGTGTACAACCACTGCTCCTGCATTGTCATGGTACCAACATAAACTGGCAGAGAAGCCCAGGACATAAAATCCTGTCCCTTTTTCATCTGGATAATGTTGCTGCAGCTGGTGGGCTGACTCATGAACAAGGTGACTAAGTACAATTTTACTAAGGCTTGGCCCTTGAATTTACATTCCTGCAGGGTAGCTTCTGTTACATAAATTGCCTATGTAGACATACAAGCTGTAATCAACAATCCAAATGAAAAGAGCTTAAAAGAGCAATAAGATGCCAAATGCTTGGCAGGACTCTGAGTAGTAGCTCAGCTTAATTGTACAAGTGGAAAGTATTATATTGGAAAATGCCCTAGTTTCTCACTCTGCTCTCTCCCTCCCACAAAGCTTTCTGTAGGCTGAAATAGGTTTTAGCAATCAGCTTTCTTAATCACAAGGAAACAGATGCCTGAGCTGGGGAGATCATAAAATCTGTGAACTAAGATCATCTAGTTCAACCCCCCCTGCCATTGGCAGGTATGCCTCACACTAGATGGGGATGAAATACATGCAGTGCAAAGCACGCTAAGCACAGCTAATTACAAGCATACCCCAGTCATAAAGAGCTAGCAAGACTTCTCAGTGTTCTAGAGGACTACAGTGAAAAGAGAGTATAAAACTTATAGCTAATCCCCTCTCTTTTATTTTTCAGGTCAATAAGACATTTACAGGAGGCTTCAGCAACAGATGGAAAAGGCAAGTAATCTGTAGTGTCTTTTCTGTTGCATGCCATAAGATAATGCCACAATTTCAAACACCTGATGATTTAAAATACGTAAACCAGAACTACAAATGTACACTGTCAGTGTCACACTGCGGCTTTTCCTCAGTGGACTCGTAGGAATGACTTTTGGAAAATGACCCTCCTCATGTATTGCTTTGACTGTCAGAACTTGTATGTGGAAGTAATTTTCTGGTACTTGCACAGCCCTCAGTGCTTGAGCTAGACATGACATCTTGATAGACTTGCCTTCTTTCCTCAAGCTTGAGTGTTCAGAAGCAGAACTAGAAATTATTTCCAGAATTGCTGACTGTCAGTCAAATTAGACCCCCTTTATTTCAGTTTCTACACAGGAAAACCATTAGGAGACAAAACATAAACTGGCATTCAGTGTAACAGAGTTTTTGACTTGTCCATGTTTGTATAGCAGCTTAAAGGACTTCTTGTGTAAGGTTGTGTTTGTTGTAGCACTGGAAGTGAGATGATGGATTGAAACCAAATGTGGCTTCTGCAGAGTGTGCTTTTCCTGCCTTATCTGCTCACTTTACTGCAGATGCCATCCATGGAGCATAGCACTGACTTCCTTGTAATCAGGCAGCCATTTCAATACTCTGTCTTTCCTTTTTGGAGATAGACTCCTAGATCTGGATGCTTCTTCCAGCGATTTCCTTGGCTTCCACTGAGATACTTATAATTCAGTACATTGCTTCTGTGGTCTAGTAGTAAGTGAAGTATAAGGCTGGGTTCTGAACTCTGCTTTGTGCAGACCACAGCTAAGGTCTTTTCTTGCTGTCTGTTAAATTGAAGCATTACTTAAGGTAAGCCCAGCATTTGGCTGTTTTTGAGATTCCATGCTGATAAAACAAACAAAACCCAGCCACTATACACACACAAAACCCCCACCAAGTCTGAAGGGGGAAAATACTAATATGTAACAGAAACCAAGCTAGAAGAGGTTAGTATTGATGATGTAACATGAGTAGTCTCGGTAGCTTTCTCATCAGTGTGCTCACATGGGTGCAGTGACATTCAGCAGTGACTTTGTTTTGCCTTGTCCATTGAGCATAATTTCTGGAGTGCTTATGCTCTTACTGTTAAAAGGTCTGCTTGAATTTAGACACTCCTTGAAGCAGTCTCTTTCTTCTGAACTGAGGACTTCACATACGTAAGGCCTGGTTCTTAGCAGAAGCCACTGTCTGTGATTGTAAAGGGAGGTCAGTGTTCCTGTAGCCAGGGCAGAACTGCTGGGTGGCAGGGTGGGTCTGTGACTATTCCAATACTGAGCACTCAGCAACTAGTGCTCATAACTGAGACACAAACCCTCTAGATTTGAGGGGCCTCAAGTGATCACCACATTGTCAATGCCAGCCTTGCACTTGTTGGTTCTTATCACAAGATGGTGCTATGGAGTTTGCCTGACTTCGGAACATAGTGACAGCAAAGCAAGGTGGATAAGAGCAGGGATGTTCGGCATGGACTGGACCTGTCCACAGTTCGTTGTAATGGGTGGAAACCAGATACGAGTAAAACCAAGCAGTTCTAGAGGATGCATTGTAGTGTATAATGGAGGTAAAAGAAAACTAAGATTCGAGAAGAACTGGTTGTATCTTCACAGCTAGTCAGTACTAGGCACAACAGCCTTTAAGAATGGTTTTTGGTCCTGTGTTTTGTGTTATTCCCCATGGCTAATGGCACTTGTGAATGTTGCTTCTGGATCACCTACTGCTGTTACCATGCTTTACCTTCTGATGTTAATCATCTGTGACATCAAGTTAGAGATGATTGATCCTACAAGATCAATAATTGTCTGTTGAGAAGGACTTAGCAGCTGTGTTATGCTGTACTAAAAAGAATAGCTAAGGAAAAAGTGTTCAGGGAAAACATTGCATAGGCTGCAGCAGATTGTTGACAGGACAGCCACAGCGCTGGGACTTGCTTCTGAAACACAACGTGGTTGGAGTATTTAGAAGCTGTTGATAGGAGCCCACGGGGAGCAAGTGAATGGCAACGTGATACCAGAAACAGAATGTTATCTAACGTTGTCATGCTGCTAGTGTGCCTGTTTGAGAAAACCAAAAGTGATTTGGTTGCACTGTAATAAGATAAAATCAATCATGTTGGGCTTATCAATGAATAGTCTTGATTAGAATCACATGCTTTTAACTCTGTAGGCTTCTCTTGGAGGCCCTTTTCTGCAGAGATGCTGCTTTGTTGTCTTAGCTTCTCATGAGAAAAATGGGACCAGTGCAAACTCTGAAATCGCCAGCATTTGTTTTTTTCCACAGATGAAGATGGTTTTCTCTTGAAGTGGTAAAATCTACTGGGTCCTCTCACATGCAGTTTAACTGCTGCACTGCCTATGCTGTGGTCAGAGCTGACAGTCTTGTGCAGACAGTTTTAGTTGGACTGCCTATTGCTTGTAAGGATTTATTGTCTAGTATTACCTCAGAGACAGTTTTCCCTGTTCTCTCACACAGACTTCATTAACTTATAGGGTGTCTTGGGGAATTATATACTATAAATCTAAGAGCTGTTTTTCCTGGCGCTGAGTCTTCTGGTGACCTTCTCGCTGGTGAGAAAAAACTAAGGAAAATTGGTTTTGCTTCTTTGCGTCTATTAGAACTAACAACTCCAAGGACTTCATGGCTCAGTATCCTGGTGGTGTTTCCTGGCTATCTGTCTTGTCCTCTTCCAGCTACTTCACAACCTGTTTATTAGATATCATTCCCTTGGGTCAAGTGCAGGCATGACTGCAGTGTGCGTGACTAGACTAGAAGTGAAACAGAAGGCTGTCGGGACTACCTATCAGTCTTACAGTTGTGGTTGCCATTTGTATTAGCAATGTACAATTACTAAGAGGGCTTGTTATATGTAGCAGTGATTTGTAGCCACTAAGTAATGGCCATTTAAACTTGATTTTTCTTTTTTAAGTGGGAAAGCTGAAGGAATAGGTCTAAACCCAGAATCATCCAGAGAGACATTATGCACAGATGCTGTGAATTGCTAATGAAGGGTAGGCATGGCACAGTGATACAGCTGAGTTCGAGCTGTCTGGTTGTTGCTTTTTTCCCTTGAAGGTGATCTTTAACTCTAAAGGCAAAGTATCTGACCTACACAGGTTTCTTATCTTGCACAGCAGTGGGCGTAAGCATCCCAGTTTTAGAAGTCTTTTTTTCTTCCCCCTTTAAAAATCACCACCTTCAGACTTAAGCAAGTGCTTTGCTGCAGCTCTTTGGTCTGTCACTGTATCTCTGTCAGTTTGAAGTACATGCTCTCTGCCCATTTTTAGGTCTGCTTTACAAATGTCTTGCAGATCTAAGGATATCAGCCTTGCAAACTGAACTGTTTGGGCTGAAAAGCTGCTCAGCTGCCACTACCTTGTTTACAGGCATCATGAGAAAAGGAAGAGAGAGAGAGTATGTTGTAGTAAACCTGCTTATTTTAGTTTGAAACTCAAGGTTGTTGGTCACTGGCCTTCTCTAGTCTTATCACCCACTCCTGTGTATCATGTCATCTGTATGAGGGAGAATTGGAGGGCTGGAAATGCTGCTGCAGGTTTTGTTCTGTTTGTACCTCTGTGTATGTGATGAGATGTGAAACTCAGTGCAGTCTGATCACGAACTCTTAGCTATTTTCCTGAAGCACTGCAGCGTGTCGTAGTTGGCAGCAGAACTAGGGGAAATACATTGCAGTGTGTCGCTCCCAGGCAGCATTCCCTGTGTGCTGTGCAGTGGGCAAACAATGATTAATGCTTTCATGGTTGCCCCCATGTCAAGAAAAACCATTTGCCATTTTCAGTGTCTTCCTGCTTCTGTACCATGAAAATGCTGTGAACAAAGAGCCTGGTCCTGCCTGGTGCAGAGCACCCTCTGCTCAGCTGAACTCAGCAGACGCTGGAGGCAATGGCTTCATGGAGACCCGTGATAAAACACCTCAGCCGCTCTTGTGAGGAGGAGGGGGTAAACGTGCTCTAGGCAATACATGAGCATCTCAAACCTTGAGATAAAGCTTTAGTGATTTAAGTGTCAAGACTTCAATGGATAGCACTGGAGAGCTGGGAAATGTTGAGAAATGCAAGCTGAGAAGTGAAATAGGCTTATTGTGTTCTAGTGTACCATTTCCAGGCACCCTAGATAGCTACCCAGAGTTGACGTAGCAGTTATGTGTTGGAGATACATTGCTTATCCTGTACTTTGGACTCCCTTCTGACCCTGGTGGGGAACTTCTGTGCCAAGTGGGTAATGTATTTCAGAATATTGAAGATTAACAAGTCTGTGCCACCTTCTCATGCATGACACTGAGACTTACTGCATCTGGTTGCTTGACCTCTTCTTTTAGTATAGGAATGCTTTTAAGCTGAGTGTTGTAGAGATTCTAGAGCCATACTTCTCAGAATTCCTTCTGGAGTTGCTTTTTGAGGTATAGATCTATGTGTGTGCCTTCATTCTTGGGGAGAATAGAAAAAACATCCATTTACTATTTGGTAACAGCACAGATTACATCTCAAATGCACCAGAGTTAGTATAGCACACATTAGTATAGCATTGTGGAAATATTTAGCTGTACTTCAGTGTGTTCACTTCAGATGCATTATGGTTTGCCCTTGCGTACTGTAGTGTCTGGACTTGAGCTCTCTGCACCCTCAGTGCAGTCCTGTTACTGTTATTACACACATTCTAAAAAGGTCAGATTGATTCATCAGAAAGCTATTGTCTGGTGTGTAAAGCTGTAGTGGATGGTGTGACTGGTTTTCTCCTATCTTACAGGCTGTCTCAGCATTTAAAATTAGCATGGGGCAACCTGAAAAAGGGACTGATTATGAAAATACTGGTATACTGGTTTGATCACTGTGGCTCAGACTGTTGCAGACACAAGCTGTTGAAGTAAATGGTGATAAAGGGGGAAAGTGAGGGAAGCAAGATATAGATGTTGTTATAAACCTTTCTTGGATGATGGCTTTTATCTTTTTAATTACTCTATGAAAGGGATGGAACACAGGGCTGAATTAATTTGTAAAACCTTTGGTAGGAAGTCTCTGCTTTTCTGTGTTTTTACTTCTCTGCAGTTAAGTACTTTTCCTTGGAGAATGGTTATCATACTTGAAACATAAATTTACCCAGCCTTTACTACATGCTGTGATTGCTGCTGTGTTATCACAGCTTTACAGGTTGGAGCTGCAAGTGATTCAAGTTGTGACAGCTGCTGGCCTAGCCTCTGTCCTTGGAAATGTTGCTGTCAGTGTCTGGACTGCCAGGCTGAGGTGAATCGAAGTCTGAAAGCATCCAGCATAGCAGGACTCAAGTATTGCTGCTTGGAGCACGTTCAGCCTGTGAAGAAGCAATTCACAGGCGATGCCAAGCAATGATGATTTTAGACTTTTCTCCAGAACAGTTTGTGCTGTAACTTTGAGCTGTTTAAAAAACCTGGCAGAATGGTGTAGGCATGCATTAATACTGGCTTCAGTATCTGAGAGCAGAGAGAAGTATTCTTGAAGTTGAGGCAGCTAGAGGAGAGCACCTCATTGTGATAAAGGAGGAAGCCCGCTTCCAAAGGTGACTCTTCAGTCTTTGTACCTAGTGGTGATTCTTTTTTTCCACCCCTCACCCGTTCTAGATGTTTGGTTGTACCAATCTGTGACTCTTTGGTATTGATTACCATGATGAGTAGGTGAGTTATTGAGCTGTGCTCTGTAAGCTGGGAGAGGTGGCATTGTGACACTTCACTTGGCAGCCAGTTAGTTGGCTTCATGATCCTTTCCTCCTATGCACTGCATGAATCCAACAGAAATGACTCCCCAGCTCACTCAGTTGTTGACTGTAAAGCACTGATGGCCTGGCAGTTTGAGTCACAGCTGTTGAGTTGGTGTTCCTCTGACTGCAAAGCTTGGTAATTCTCATGGCCTGTCATTGCACCAGTTGGTAGCAGTTCTTGAAGATGGATGCGTTGAGTTCAAAATAGATCCTTCTGTGTATAAACTGGTACGTGGTAAATCACAGGATCTTCGTGGTTGCACTTAATGTAGCTCTCCTTTAAATAGGACAGTATTGCTTCCCTGCCTCACAATTTAATGAGCTTGTCCTGCATATTTAGATGCTCTAATTTTTCTCCATGAAAGGCTTTTATCATTAGGCTATCTGGTAGAGCACTAGACCTATAAAGTCCATAAGTTTTTGCTATTTAAATGCTGGGAAGTAGCTTTTGCAAGGGGTGGAAATGAAGGAGAAGTAGCTAAGCCAATGTCTCAGTAGCTAAGAAGGATTTAGTTAGGTTGTTCTAGCTGTTCTAGGTCTTGCCATCTGTTGCCCAGTGGCGTTCTCTGCTTCACTGCTGGTACTCTACAGATGCAAGTCTAGAGCATGGCAGTGCTTTCTAGTGTCCAGGACTGTATATTGCAAAGTAAATGCTATTCTATGTTCAGTGTTTCATATTGCAGTTCAGAAGGGATTATGCTCCCAAAACTGGGAGCTAGTGTGACATACTGTTCTGTAAGATTGACCCCATGAGCACAGTCTTGCCCAAAGTCAACCCAGTTGGATTGGTGTTCAGATGAGCATTGTAAAGGAGGAGTTTTAGCTGCATGGAACCAGTCCTTCCCAAATAGAGTTTGCTTTTTTCCTCTTGAGCTCTGGCTCTGCTTTCTCTTACTGGCATTCCCTGCCTTCTTGCAGAAGTTAAACATGCTGTTTGGAAATACATAGAAGCCACTAGCCAGCACTACATCAAAACTACTTTTAGTATCTTAGTTTTATCTACCTGTCAGCTAGTTTATGGCCTTGTGTTAGTCAGGTGCTATTGTTATAGTACATCTGCTGGAACAAGGTTTGTATCTGTCTCAAGGTGTTCATAGCTTTCAGTGGTTTTCCTGGAACACTAAAGGTAAGTTGGAAAGGGACTCTTGATCTCTGGATTACACAAAGTAAGTTTAAAACAGAATGTTGTCTGTCTTCACTGCAGCTAATGTAGTGGGAACCTTGAAGAGTTTGAGTGATGCATTTGACATTACCTTTCCATAAGAAAAGCTTCATTCTTTTTTTTTTTGCCACAGGAAGTAAAGCATTTCTCTGGTAGCTATTAGTCTTCCTCTTTCTCACGCATAATACTGTAGTTTTCGTTGTTGTGAACCTGGGAGACCTTGTGTGCAAAAATCTGCTTTTTGCAGTGGGTGATTTCTGTGAGGGAGTACAGGCAAACTTCAGCACAATGTGTTGCATTTCCACATCTGATAAAAAAAAATGGAGGGCTTGAAGTGAATACCAACCAGTAAGCATGTAGCAGTACTTTCTAACTGGCAGCTTGTATTCATTGGCTCTAAATTGCATTCCTGTATGCTGTCAACGTATCTTGGACTCTGCCTCTCTTGTCACAAAAGCACCAGGAGTCTGTGTTTGTGGTGTACCTATAAAACCTGACTGTCAAACCAGAGTTGACAGCTCTTCCATCTGCTGTTGACCTGCTTGTTCACATAAATATCTCTGTTCCTCAAGAGCTGATGTAATCTGTCCAGTGAACACAGGTTCGCCTGAGGCCCCAGCTTACATGGTTTGTGAACTGAAACACATGCATTTGCTGGGAAAACTATTTAGTATGACTTCCCATTTCACTTGTTAGTTGTGACTGAGCTACAAATGATGGAGGATAGTACTTGCTAAAATACTGCTGCTGCTGTTCAACAAGGAAAGTGGTGTG
>JAVHNF010005121.1:0-10339 GCA_034783455.1 Micropsitta finschii | reverse complement strand
GCTCAACGGGGGGGTGGGCGTTTGGCGGCGCCGCCGGGCCCGGGGGGCACGGGGGCCGGGAGGGGAGGTTACCTTCAGCCTCGATGGAGGAGAGGAGGGCGGCTGCACACAGAGCAGCGACTGCCGAGCAGAGCGCTGTCTTCATTTCTGCCCTTTCAGATCACAACAACATGAATGAATCTGCAGTGATGGGGGGAGAGAGGAGAAGGAAATGATACGCGTGGATTAGAGGACTGTTTGGGTGTATTCATGAGACATAAAAAAGACAAACCGAGGGTTTTGCTTTGTTCCCTTATCCCCAGCCCCACCCACGGTACCAGGTTGAAACCTCTAGACTTGAAAGCTGTCCAAGACGATGACAGATCTGCATGACTAACTGGAGAGTCTCGTATCGCAATAATGTGCCTTTTGTTGCTGAACCCTTTCCAATCTCAGTGAGCACACACGGCTTTAACCTAGTTGGGGTTAATTTGATCAGGGAAGCGCAATGAAGATCCATGCCTCTGCACAGGCAGGAGCCAGGAGGGAGCTCCATGACTTCATCACTGAGTGCGATGATAGCTAATTCAGAGGTCATTCCTGCCTTGGATCAACTAAATGTCTCTTTCAGCTGGAGATTTTATTCGGCTCCTTTTTCATAACTGTTGAAGCACTTAGTTAGCTGTGGTTTAGTGGTCTCAAGGCAGTTTGGAAACTGTAATAAAACTTTTTTTGAGGGGTTCTGCTCACGAATACGCTATTCATTTCTTGGTCTGAAATAGATTATACAGAAGTGTGTGTAACACACAACTGAAACCTGACACTTCTGTCTAGCCATGATGTTTCAACATCTGATAATTCATTTACATGTCCTGAGAGAAAATAGATTTAAAATACACTATAAAAAGCAGGCAGGGGAAAGAGTCTTGCCATCACTACAGGCTGTGGGATTAGGTCAAATTAGTGGTTCCCAATTGCAAGTATCTCTACCTTCATAACTATATGCTCTAGGTCACCCCAAATTACTCCCATATTACCCCAGTAAAACTTCCAGATTATTTTCTTGTCTAAGTAAAGGTTAATACGATCAGTCCTCATCGCATATGCATATAAGCGTTTATGAAGTTTGGGGTTTTCTATTGTGGAAAGTAGGGGAGGGGTAATTTATTTGAATAAAGTCCATAAATGCATCACATATCATAATCAGACTGGAGGAAAGAGAATTCCAAAAGCAATTAGGCAACAGATTTAATCAGGAAGGTGCCAAGAGCGAAACAAGAGAAACAGACATAAATCATTAGTCCTCAGAAACAGCTGAAGGGGGAAATAATATCCTTCTGCCATCTAGAGAACTAACTAGCAAGGCACATTTAGTGAGGAGATGCTACAGAGATCCAAGAATTTCTCAGCTGCTGACACTGAACTTAACAGGTTTCTGCTGGGCAGCTGTATGTACTTGCCTGAGCCAAATGCCTGTGCTGCACATAAAAATACCAAGAGCCTGAAGAAAAACTAAGCAATGGTTTCAGTACAATGATACTTCCCGTGGCTAAACAGAAGAGTAATATTGATGTTAACAACTCCCTGACACTAGCACAAGAAATACTATGGTTAGCATTAAATTATCCCGAAAGCCCTGAAATCATATCACTGTTCTGTGTGGGAAACAGGCATCTCTGAGCACACCTACTGTGTTCTGCGGCGAGTTTAAGGATTGCCTAAACTCAACGTAAACTGACTTTTTTCGTGGAAATGTCGTGTGGGCTTGGAGTGCCATCTTTTGATTCTTTTGAAGAGCAACAGAAATTAATCAGCTCACAAAGGCATCCATCCAAAAGTTGACTACTGCTGCAGGTCTGCCATTTCCAGTACGTATTTTTCTGTCAAAATATAGAACACCTCAGCCAAAGCATTCATTTGCCCACCTAGAATCACTCTGTTTTCATCTCACAAACTTAGGAGTGTGGAAGCCTGGATGCGGTGGGAGGAAGGTTCCCTCCCTGGCTCAGCAGGGACACAAGCAGACTGTGTCAGGACTAAAGGTTTTCTCAATGATCTTTAGAGACCACTTCTAAACAAAAAGTAATAATAATAAAAAAAAAAAAAAAAACAAAAAAAAAACCACGGTCTTTTACCAATGCCAGACCAACCTCACACTAATTCCACCTACAAAAGCTTAGCCAAAGCATTTCCAAACCACACAGTGCACAACGCTTACCTCTTTCAAGAAGAAAAAGTAACATAAACGAAAACGACACAGGAGAAACAAAACAAAACAAAAAAAATGTAACAACCAAAAAACACTACCTATCAAAGGCATTAAAAAACCACCTTGGAAAGAGGAGAAAGCATCACCGGCAGCTGTACACACAAGGGACGGAAGCGAGAGCTCCTGCCAAAGCCGCAGCAGTAGCGTGCCTGCAGGCTCGCAGGGCGCTGACACCAGGCTCCGCCTCGAGCTTCCTACCGGAGGGAGCCACCGCGGCCAGGACACCGCCAGCGCCGGGATCCCCCGCGCCTTGCCGGGGCCTTGATAGCCAGCAGCCCCTCGGGGCGCTCCGCTCTGCCCCTCTCCTCCACATAGCCGGCCGCACGCCTGCAAGCCGGCGCTGGGATGCCCAGCCCGCACACGCAGAGACACACAAACGCTCTTTCCACCTTTCTGTGCCAGCCTTCAGCCCGGCACTGCCAGCCTCAGCCATAAAGCTTATAAAAAAGGGGCTGTGTGCGTGGTGGGCACGTGCAGGCAGAGTGGGTCAGCCGAGGGGAGGGCAGGGGGTCCCTGCTCCTGCGCGGGCACAGACCTTCTGGGGCGGCTGCAGGGGGCCGGAGCCAGTGGCAGGGCAGCTCCTCCGGCGGTACCTGCAGCAGCAGCCGTCGGACCTGGATAAAGGGAGAAGAAAGGATGAAGCTCCGGAGGCACCTTGTGGAGGGAGCAGCAAGTAGCAGCGGCGGCGAAGGAAGAGAAGAAGCAGCGGCTATAGCTGAGCAGAGAGGAGGCGCCTGGATTACTGTAGCTCCCGATGCGAGGGGTCTGTCTGGGAAGACTTGCCTTCTCCAAGTGGGAAGAACCTCTTCTCAATCTGCTACTTAATAGAGGGCTGTTCCCAACTCTCAATTTACCCTCGTAAGCGGTTACGAAACTGCAGGGAAGGTGGACTGCTGCCACCGGGTGATATATGCGCTGCTCTGCTCCAGCAAGGAAGGGGATCCACTTCTGGAAACTGGCGCATACCTCCGCGCATTCCTGCGGCATGAGGCGGGCGGCCGCCGCGGCAGCGTGCCCGAAGGCAGGGGCCCGGCCCGCCGCCCCCTCCCTTCTTCTCCCCCGCCTCGGCTTCACAAAGGCGGGGGACACGGGAGGGCAGTGGAAAAACTGAGTCTCTGGTTACGGCTTCGAGGGACGGCGGCGCAGAAGGTGTTCCCGAGAGGGGGCTTCCACTCAGTCCGCGTGTTTCCCCCCTCGCTGACTCCCTCCCCATGGCCGTTCCCCGGGACAGACGTGCAGCTAAGCGCAGGTAGCGCCGGTACCGCGGCCAGCAGCCTTAGGGGCAAAAAGAACATAGTCATTTTGACACCGTTCAGGTGTGTCTGGCCTTCATCCTGTGCCTCCTACATAAATTAAACCACCTCCCTTAGATTATAGGTGTGTCGCTTCTAGCGCTGCCGATAGCGGGGCGGTTGCGGCTCCCCGGGCTAGAGGAGACGAGGTGTAGGGCCCCCACAGCCTTCTCCCTTGCACCCTACAGACAAACCCGCGCCCGTGGCCCCTGCCTGAAACCGTGTTTCCAAAAGAAACTGCACCCTTCAAAACCGGGCAGCCTGTTGGGCGAGAGGTTCCCAGAGGGTTTCCCCTCGCTTGTGCCCGGGAGCCTGGCACGGTCTGGCCTCTGCAGCGCGCCGTGCCCGACGATGACACGACGGGACACACGGTCCCCTGCTCGGTCGCTCTGCCGGAGCCAGACAGGGCTTCCAGGGGCTCCGCGCCCTAAGGGTCTGCTCCCGCACCCGTGCGGAACAGTATTCCCAGTAACGCTCTCAGAATAGGCTCCTCCGGGACCCCTTCGGGCTAAAGCACGAAGTGTCACAATCCCCGTGGGGCGGGTCGGCACAGTCGGGATGCGGAGAAGAGCTGGTCTGGGAGCTGGATGCAGGAGGAGCCGCTGCTGTAGCTCACGGCCCCTCCGCAGGGCCATTCGCGGTACACGGGCGCCCCCCGGCGGCGACGGAGGGCACTAGCTGCCGCCAGCCAGTCTCCTGCCGAGGCTTACCCGGGCCACTGCCGTTAGAAAGCAGTTTACGAGGGGAAGGGACGGCAAGGAAAACAAAATCGGGAAGGCTGGGGAGGGGGCAACACCGGACAAACTCCCAGCCCCTGTTTGGAGATGTCGGTAAGATTTCAGGGTCATGTTGGTCCCGTGTCAGCTTCAAGCACAGACGTGAGTTGCAGAGCAATTAGGGCAAGTTTCAGCCTGGGTGGAAGTGCCAGACAGTGGGGCGTTTTTTCACAGGATTGAGAGATTAAGGACATGTCAAGGGGAGGACTTGTCTCTCCTGAGATGAATAAGGTTGTCTTCTCTTCTGTAACAAGCCAATTATCTGCAGGAGAGCCCAAACGCTGGAAAGAAAGTATCCACCAGAAGCCATGCACTGGCATTTCCAGACACTTTGGAAGTGAGTCAGCTACTCTCAGGGACATGCCACAGCTTCAGCTGTCTGGTATTGATAAAATGCACTTTCCAAAAGCAACATCTCATTCGCTGATAAACTTCCAAATACTCTTGACCTATTAACCCCCTTGCCCAAGCTGTTCAGTTGGATTTTCTCTTCTGGCATTTCGTCATGAGGAATTTAATTTCTTCCTATCTTTTACACATAATAGCATTATTTCTAAGAAATAATACTTTTTTAAATTTCAATTTCATTTCCTGAATGAAACCACCAAGAACACCAGTATAAATGTGGTGTGAACAATAGTTTCCGAAGAATGGACATAAGGGGTTACAATGAAATATTCTTCCATAGGAACTTAATTAATGTATATTAGGTATTTTTATCACTTGTGCACTGCAAAGGTATTTTTTTTTACAATGTACCATGGAGTTTTTCATCATAGGATATCTGAGATTCTATGTCAACAGTTAAAATAAATTAAAGTAAATAACAAAGGTAAAAGAAAATATGTATTATTCTATTTAAAAGATAAATAACTCAGAACAATTATTTTTAAATCTTTAAATAATTTGCTACAAATCTACAACTGTACTTACATGAGCAGAGACTTTGAAACCAATGGGTCTGCCAGGGATGTGATAACCTTGTAAAGCCTCCCTAACAGACTGAGGGTTGATGAGGGAACCATCTCCCATTCCTCTCAGCTGACCAGCTATGCTTAATTTCCCTGCGTGAATTAAGACTTAGAGCTGGCAAGAGCAAATAATGCATTGACTCCAAGGGCAGCAGGATTTCATTCTTGTCTTTAACTCTTTGTTCTAACTATTCTAACTGTATTTATCCTAAGGTCTTTTCCATGTAAAATACACCAGTGAATTGAATTTAGAGTGTGTCCTTCCATACGTCAACATAATTAAATGGGTTGTTTTCAGTCAGCTCTGTTGCTATGTACATTCATAGTCTGAGTACATAGTATGTGATGCAGAAGGCATTTCTGAAATGCATAAACATTTACTAACACTCTCCTGTCTTCTTGTTTCTTAGACAAGTGTTAAACACATTAAGACCATGCACTCCAACTCTGCAATTTTATTTGCTATCTAAGCTGAATAAATTGAAACAGTGACAAATTTAAGTACATTTAATAGTTATGCTTGTAATAATATTGGCCATTTCTGGTGTAGGTATGTGGTATTAGTATTGTAGGTAACCTGGAATGTCTTAGAAATTTTGAGCTGGTTTTGGGTCTAGAGTAATTCAAGCTACTTTGTGTTTCTGGCATCTTTTTTTTTGTTTCCTCAGTCTGCATTGCCAGGACAGAATAAAACAGGATGTTCTGCATTTCAGCACGGTAGACCTTGAATATCATTTCCATTGTCTTAGCACAGTCATTTAGGAGGCCCATTCATTCCTTACAACACAAAGGACAGTTTTGCAGTGCATTTTATATATTTCCTATTAAATCAGTCATAAAGTTAATATTGCACAGTATTGTATCTGAATCTATAAAATGGAGGACAAAATACAGCAAATGACTTCCTCCAGGCCCTGCCCTTCTCTAAGAGATTTCCAGTCAATGGCATGAGAGGAACTCAGTCTGGTGTTTATTTGTTTGGATAATTTCATTTCAGAGCTGGTATTCAGAGAGCAGTGCTAGTCTGACCTCTCATAATGAGGAATGGCTTCTTATATTAGCAGTGTTCAGAGAGGACTAGTCCTATCTGAAATCTACTCATTTAGTGGAACAACTATGGAAGCAGTGTCCCTGGAGAGTATTACAGCCATGAAATAATTATCTGCCTCACCAGGTATGTTTTGCTTAGCAACTATTTATTTCTTTAATTTCTCTAACTGATTTTTCCCATCATATAATGCTCTGAAAGTAAGAAATTATTGTGACTCCAAATAAATAGAACTAGAAAAGCAAATAAATCGTTAAAAAGCAGAGGTATAAATAGAAAGGAACTGGCCCTTTAATATGATTTGGCCTTACAAAAGCCAGTTAATTTGTAGGCCTTCATTTTTTAAAGATATCAGATCTTTAATACTAAAATTGAAAAAAAAATAGATGCAATGATTTTATAGTCCTTTCAATATATACACAAAAACGTGGTTTATATCAAAACATTCCTAAATTAAGTCACTTTGTTTCAAAGAAGCTGGTTCTTTATTTCACAACAGAATCTTGATCTATTTAGTAAGCGTTCCTTAATGAAGCCAGTACAGATCTTGCTTGATTAAAGAAAGCAAGAAAATAAATTAACTGAGGATAGTGACCCTGGATATTTATCAGGTATCACATTACGTCTTAACACAACTGTTCCCATCAGAGGAACAGACTAGCCACAGAGACTTGCAGATGCTAGTCTAAGCATTCTTCTCCATGTGGCTGAGGGGTCCCCAGTGTAAGAACGTACACTGAGTAAACACATCATTTTAAAAAATCAAAACATTTTTAAAAGTCACTAGCTGCTACTTGCAAAACTTTATAACACCGTGTTCTCTGAGTACCTAATTGGATTCAACATATGATGAAAGGTTAATAGCCATGGGTTGCCCTACAGTTGGTAACCCTTCAACTATTTCAATGTAATTATTCCCTACAAAGAAGCACACAATATTAATCAGCAGCAGTTTGAAATGGTGGAGTGCCAAGCTCTGAATAGGAACATTTTGCTAACTTTTCTTGGTACTTCTATGTCATAAAATATAAATATATATTATGACAGCAGGGTCTGTTTAGGTGGTAGGTAGGCTTATGGAGAAGATAAGCTTCTGCCTGAATCCAAAGGTGTTAAAGGTTCAAGTTGTGTTAGCTAATGAGTGACTTGGTCCCATTGTTGCAGACAGTAGAATAATAAATGATAATGGGGGAATCTTAATCAGGCCAACCCCTGATGCTGTCCTTCTCTCCCCAACTGGCACAAAAGGCATTGAGTATAGAGCATGCTGTGATTCGCTGACTGAGAAGCAGGTCAGAGGAAAGCTATGAAAGGGGAATAATCAGCTGCTGCTTCGCTTTCTCCCCTTATACCTTTTTCCAAGAAGGCTTAGGGGACGTAAAAGTCAGTCCCAAACTTTCTGTCAGTTCAGCAAGATAAACATTCAAAAACTTAAACACTCTGACAAGCGAATCCAATACAAATGCACAGAACCATCATAAATGAGGATGGAAGAGATCCTGAGAGGCCATTTAGTTCATCCCCCATTATTTAAAGTACACCAGGGCTTCAAAGAGAAACCTTCAATACCATACTGAAGTACTAACAGCATACTTTGGGGAACCATTTCCTAGTGGCTGACAACAGATAATAACTTGTTATAGGTGAGTTGCATGTTGTCCATAGCTGGACTATGAGCACAGCAGTCAGAAAGAAGCTGGATTGACAGAGTAAAAGTCTATTCTGAAGTGAAAAAAAAATCATTTAGAAAGAAAAGCCTACACCAGAGAAGCCTGTATGTTTGGATAATTCCACAAAAATAGTCTCAGTTTAGCAAGGAAAATTAATTGTCTGCTTCACTGGCATCTCTGCAAACTTTCTCCCTGGGAACAAAGAACCAGAACTGGGAGATTCCTTCCTACATGTGACTTCCAGACATACAGGCCCCACCAGTCTTGCTAAACACATACTGCTGTTACAGTGTGTCTGCACTTGACAGTCATGTAATTCTTTGACCATTTCTAAACTTCAGGAGAGATGGACTCCATAATCATCATCATCCCTGCATCCCTGTTCCCCCACCCTCCCAATCTCAGTGCCTTGATATCCAGACTGGCAGGCTGTGACATTCACCACAGCGCTTACCTCTCCAAAAGAAAGGGCACAAGAGGCAAACTTTGGTCCAGGACATGGCCAGCAAATACACAGGGCCCAAGCAGACACTTCCATGCATGTTATCTATCACAGGCATTGATGGACACGTGGAAAGTTTGAGGTCTTGTGAAAAAAAAAAGAGTCAGGCAAGAGCTTAGTTTGCGTGCATCAAGGGCACTGCATAGGGATTACCTGTCAGGACATTTATGAACTCCACACGAGCTAACTTTAAAAAAAGAAATTAGTTTGTTTTGCACAAGTCATGATTGGATAGTGACTGAAGAGGAAAACACGCAGAGCAAAACAATGCAGATTTAAACAGCATTTCTTAATGAAGCCTTGTGGCTGCTGCTTTCCAGTATGTTGAATGCTGATAGTTCCAAATACCAGAACATAAGATTTATTTGGATTATAAATAGATGTTGCCCTGTGCGTCAGTATCAGAAGCACTCTGTTGTGTAAACAGAAAACTATTGGGGGCTTTTTCTACTCTTAAAAATCACTTGAAAGCTCCTACCCACTCTTTGCTGACAGCCTTTTTCACTTGTTGGAGTTCAGTGTCTCTCTTGTGTATCATCACCTCTACAGCCTGCAGAGAGGCTTCACAAGAAGCTGTTAAAATGTCTTTTTTTCATATGCCCTTTTCTTTGCTCTCTTGGATGCTTTCCAGTTGGCTACACTACTCTGTTAGTTTTTAGCCACCCAGTTTATTGAACTTGTCTTGGTTTTGGCATTGTCCAGATTTCCATTATAATATATTTGCCTCTGGGGAAATACAGTTGCTACTAACTCCAGTGCCTCTTATTTGTTTTACAAAAGAAAAACCCAAAATATATATATATACAAAAAAAAATCTGCCTAGAATTTTTAAACAAATATTTTTTAAAGCACAAAATTACACTCTCAGACACCACCCAGGTTCTTTCCATCCTTTGTCACTCCATTTTCTAGAGTGAAAATGTTCAGCTGGTAAATCTGACCTGCTGCTCCTTTACCCTCTGCCCACTATTCTTTGAAATGTATTTAAGTGATAACAAGATGCTTAAGGCACATCACAACATGGGGCTTTACTGCACCATGATCTTCTTTCCCAGTTAAAAGCAGCAGCGGTTGCAAGATGGGGTCCCTTTCTTTATGCTAGGAGTAGTTGTTAGGACCTTATTTGCTAATTAAAACTACAGAATCTGCTTCTCTAACCTCCAGAGAAGCTGAGAAGTCAGGCAAGGGTTGTGCTTGACACATGGCCCATCATCACAGCTTTACAGCTTGAGATCATCAGCTGCACCCATTACTCTGTCCTGCATGGTCACCTCAGCTGACATTTGGCTCTGGGTTAAGATACATTTAGGTGCCTGCATGTAAGCCCAGCATCTAAACTTCTGCATTGGCTGATGAAGATCTAATTAATGAACTCAGCAGTGCCTGCGCAGTTTAGCCACACACCATCCACAGGGCTTGGCTCAGCTGCTTTCACACTGGGCTTTAGAGCCGTTTAAGCACCTTGTAGCACCTGAGACCTCTTGTGGAGCTGCCAGCTACCACTCAGGACCCATATACACACATCTTGAACTGCACTAGACCACTTAGGAAGCAGAAGTGAACCCAAAAGGACTCACTTGGGACCCAAAACCCACTGCTGTTTTGGGCGCCACAGGCTCCCAGGTGCTATTACACAAGTGTGAAGTCTCTTGAAGCTCCTCTGTTGCATTTGCCAGCCCCAAGCAAGTGTCTCAAATGTAGCCTGAGATGGTGCTAGACACCTAAGTTTAGGCAACTGGATTGAGCACTTTTACTTTTCAACTTGATATTTTTGTCAGCCAAGTCTCCTGCTGCTCTGTAGCCTGCTCATGTAAAAACCTGTTTACTGGGAA
>JAVHNF010005119.1:0-12322 GCA_034783455.1 Micropsitta finschii | reverse complement strand
ACCTGAGGTCTTGGATAGCAGTGACCTCAGTATCTCTGATGGTTTTTTAAAACATCTCAGATTTACCAGGCATGAGCCTGAATGTTAAATCTTGTTCATGCTAAATTGCCACAGTTCTTTTCAGGTAGTTATTAGGACCTTACAACAAATAAGCAAATAGGTGCAAATGGATTGCGATGCAGATAGCAAAAGATCTGGTGACCATGCAACCAAATACTCTGAATCACACTGTAAATCATGCACATTTTTGTTCCATTGTCAACCTAATGCAATGAAGAATCCCCTTGACTGACACACTAATAAGCACCTTTTCTGTTTAACTGGAATAGTTGCCAAGGAACAGATTCAATGTAATACTTTTCAGGTGCCTCCAAACAATAGATAATAGCACTTGACAGTGCCTGAAGCCTGTTTGCAGATGGGAATTGGCATTTGATAAAGAAATTTCCCACAGCACATTTAGTGCAAGCTGCTCTCCTGCTCTGCTACAGTCACTAGTCAATTTTGTCCATGCCAACCTTTCAAGCAAAGCATCATATACTTACTCTGAAATAAATGTATACGGAAAAGTCTCAGCACCACTTATGTCCACCTACTTAGCATTATTCTAATTCTACACGTGTATTATAGTTCAGAATTGGGATGTATATAAGAATGAGTAGCATGAACAAGATTTACAGGTTGGATTATTGACACAAACTATCACTGACAGCCAAATGTCTGGGTAGTTTCTTGCATGTTAACTTTGAAATGTCAGAGCACCTGGCAGAGTGTAACCTACACATACCCTTGAGAAGCCAGCAGAGATGAGGGGCAATATCGATGACTCTTCTCGATCAGCATGCCTTTTAAAGAAGGATGATAAAGTTAGAGATTATTTCTGTAATCAGCTGAGACCCAATTTCACAAGCCACACTTGTACCCAGATGTTACACTGAAGGCTAATATGGCTAGATCCTTGCAGGATCTATGAATAAAACGTATGTTTTGTGGGTTAACTGTTAAAAGACACTCCAACATATGTGAATGTATGTCTGGAATCTGGAAGAAAGGCCATTATGTTAAGTTTCCATAAATGAGCAGATGGAAGCTGGCCAGGTTTAGCAGATGGCACAATAGCTTTTTATTTATAGGTGAAATTTTGTATCTTATGGCACCTCTTGTTTTTGTTTTCTGTGCAATTGTTTCTTGTGAGTGAAGAGAATGTCTACTGAACTACAAGGTTTACTCAAGATTAAGCAGAGAGACAGGAGCAGCTGTCAGAAAAATCTCCCCATTCCTCATGCCCATTATCTGGTAATGCTGCCTCCCAGAAGCACAAAGAAAGAAAACAGGCATTCTGTGGGGCAAGGGGGAGCAAATAAAAAAGGAACCAATGAACTGAACTGCAGGAAAGTGAGGGAGAAGCCCCTCCATATGCCATTAGCTAAGTGCCAGGCTTTTCCAGAAATATGGCTCTTGCAGCAAGAAAGGAAATGTGTGAAAGTTCTCTGTGTGGAATTCTAAACGGTAACTCAAGAACGCTTGTGTTCAGCACATGGGAACTTGGCACAGTCAACTCAGTCCCAGTGAAAGGCAAACTGACTTCTGAAGCTTCCACTAGACTGGGATACTAGACACACCTAAAATGTCTGAGAACTCCAGCTTCTGAGATAGTATCACCAAAGGGGGCTGTTATCTTGTCCCAGTGCACAATGTGAACATTTTGTAAAGACAAAAATGAATTGCAGGGAAAAATCCCTTTTGAGCAACTTCCTAATTGAGTCAGCAAGCCCAGCTTCCAAGCTCTTCTCACTTTTGAAAGGAACTGCTGGAAACAGAACCACAGGTTTCTGTCTGTCTGATGTACATGAAGCAGCTCTTGAGTTACTGTTTGTCTTTTGCTTCTTTTTTCCTCTTTTGTGTTAGTCCAATGAGAGACAATTCTGACTGTAGAAGCAATGTTTTCTATAGTCAGACTTCCTGACACAAAAACTGAAGGTGATATTCACAATGGAATCTCTTGAAAAGTTTAATTAGGGTCTTTTATTCACTAGAGATCATGGTGGATTCCTGAAAACACGATTTTTAATGGGAAATCTCAACATCTCAGAATGTTTTCTGAGAAATGGACATCCCCCAGTATAGGGAAATTATCTTCTACTGATTTCAGAATAAATATATTTCACTGGTGTTATTTTTACATCATTTTATGATATATAAATTATATTTTCAGATGGAGGAGGAGGAAAAAGCATATGCACTGCTTTACTAGGATGTCATAATGGAATCTATTTTACTTTGAAAACTTCTATGGTCAGATGCTACTTTGTACTGACCAAATTGTTTTGTGTCCTTTTTTGTAACTTAGCAGATCCCCTGGTTGTGGCAAGATTAATCAGACTGAAAGATGGATCAAGAAAGGTTCAAAACACAGATCTATGAGTCAGTTCCACAGTTCTCTACATGATGTTGCACAGGTTGTTTGGAATTTTGCTGTTCACACATGGAAATAAAGGACAGTAAGAATACAAGTATTTACCTTTGTACTACACCAATAATGACTGTATTTTCTGAGGGTTTCGTTGTTCTAATAGACCTTTAAATAAAAAGCAAATAATTTAACATTGTTTACGTTCACATTTCAGAAAACATGACTTTATAGAACCTTCACACAGAACTTTTCTTAAAATTTCTCTTTTAAATAGTTAAACATCAAAACAAAAATCAAATCCCAAGCCTGCTGAGCCACTAAGAGAATTCAGCAATACCAGAGACTCCATGGAAAAAGACACAGAGAATGCAGATTAATCTAAACTTCAAATACTCTCAGGAGGGGAACAGCAAAGATTCTCCCCTCTGCAAAGGCACAGAATGGACTCACTTGCAGGACTTGGCCTCACTCATACAAGGAGCATTTTACTTTATTATGGGATAGAATAGTAAAAATGTAACAAGGGGAACAGCGCTGATACCTAGTCTTGGCCTGACAATGCTCTTATCTTGTTACTGTAGTTTAGCAAGAAGAGCCTCTGCCCCCGTGCCCTGAACCCACCAAGCTCACACAGGGTACATGATCTGACACCACCACCTCCACCCCACAGACTGTTACTCAGTCTAGACACATTCCCAAGGGGTATTTCACTGGAAAGTCACTGAAGCGAGGCGCCGCTGCCTGTCAAATGTCTGTAGAGAGACTCAGAAAGGCGAATCCTCTTCCCCTTTCCTCATATTTTACAGCAGTTTCTAAAAGGACTTTTGTAATCGCTTTGAAACGTCACTCTTAATAACAGATTTTCAAATGTTGTAGGTATGGAAAAATGCACACAAAACATTGCCTATCTGTATCTGCAGTTACTCCACAGCAAATGGCATTTCAAAAAATACAGAACATTAATGAAGAGAATGCATTCGTTAAATTGGTTGTTGATACATGGTAGTTTTGCAGCTAATTTAATGTGCAAGTAAGGAACCAGGTATGGGGGGGAGGGGGAACCAACAAAAACCCAGTTAATTATAAAAAATATACATGTCTGATAGATTTTATAAAGAGGCTGTAAAAACAAAAAAAACCCCAAACTGAAATGGTGCTTACCTGCATAACGCTTCTGCATCAAAGTATCTGGAATGTCTATGGTCAATAATGATAATGTCATGGTGTTTATCAAGAAAACATTCTAGTGCAGACTCGGGTGTCCTGGCAATATTACATCGAAATCCAGCTTTCTCACATGCCCAATGGAACCCATTACTCTGGTCATCGTCTTCAGCAAACACTAAAAGTACCTGGGTTAAAAGCGGACAGTGAATCATCACAAACAAGTCTTACACATACAGTAGATTCTGTGACTTTTGCCTGTTCTTAACACATTTTTTAAAGCCACTTCCAAGACTCAATCCATTGTTTTTAACAGCACTTTTTAACAGAAGTGCTTTCTACAGACTGTTGCTTTTTATAATTGTTTGTGTGCAGATGTGTTTCAAATGGATAAAAGTCTGCCAGAAGCATTTATTTCAACATGGGATGAACAAGTTTGGGAAGTGGCTCTCCCATCATCAGCTACGAAAAGAACTCGGGCAATCAGTCAGGACTAGATGCTTATGTTTCAGACAGGTTACATGAAATAACAGCGAGTTTTCTTTTTCTTGCCAGGATCATATTCCAGAAAAAAAATGCCATGGTTCACTTTGTATGAATTAATATTTAATGGTGCTTCAATGGCATGGTGAAAAATGTGCTTTCCCTTTCACCTCATTCTGGTTTCCCAAAGTATTGGGTGCAGCCCACTTTGCAGGATTCCTGGAAACTACAGACAGGCTGGTCAAGATGAAATCATTCGAGACTGAAATCATCAGCAGAACCTCTGTACATGGAGTACGTCCCCATGTGACTCCTATGCAAAGCTCAGCATGGGATTTATATTACAGAAGGAGATTACCATTGTTGAAATCCAGAACTGGAGGTCAAATCTATGAGACAGTATTTGCTCTGTTCTAACTTGCTGCGGAATTGCCACTAACATTAATCTCTCTGAGCCTTTTAAAATCAATACAATGCGTACATATTTAAAGTATGATAAGGCCCGATTCTTTCTAAAATTTCAAATTCTAGGACTGAATAGGGCACAGAAGATAAACATGAAGTCTGCTAAGGAAGATTCTCTCTAATGTGACTCTGCTTTGCATCAAGATAGTATTTTGTAGAAGAAAACTTATTTTGCCTGAAAAAAATACACAGAATGACAGACTACAGCCGCATGTTAGCCTTGGTTTTGTGGATGACTTGATGTACGTAATCCTTTGGGAAAGATGAATAACTAAACCAGCATTTGGTCTACTGTCCCAAGACACCAATCTTCCAGTAATTTCATCAAGCCACACTTAGATATATGCTTTGGTCAGACAATAACATGGAACACGTGTAACTCATACCACTGCTGTTTATCTTCTGGGTGATTTTAGGAATTCTAGTGCTGCTTACACTTTGGACCAGGTTGGTGGAATGTCTACCAGTAAATCTTAACATTTTCATTCAGTGCATATTTCTGTAAGAATTAAGGACTTTACTCATTTAGTTCAGATTCCTATAAAAGCTATAAAAGCAGCCTGAAAAACTGTTTGCAAAACCATGTCACAGTTTGGGCTATATTTAATGAAGGTAACTTATAACACTCTTAAAGTAAAAGAATGGTTTTCAGCAATAGCACAGAAAGTCAGTAGATCTAATTAATGCCAGTCCACAATGAGTAAAAAAACCAACATACTTTGCTAAACTCACTTCATATCTTTTGTGATGATACTACAAATTTGGTTGATGTTAGTAATAATGCCGGTGTAATAGACCCTGACAGAACATTTGGCTTAGTACCATTTTGATGAGATTTTGACTAAGAATTGACTACCAGTAAAATACAAAACAAGGCACATGCTATATTGATTACACAATAACTGATAGCAGAAAGAAATGCAGACAGCTCTACTTTTAAGAGCTGAGAGATGGTTGGAGAAAAGAGTTTGGCAGGATTTTTAGGATATCACATAGAATGGCATCATAAAAACCTGTCAGGTGCACGTTATCAGCAGACAAAAACGCTCTAAGATCTCTATAATAAAAAAAAAACCCAGTCATAAATCTTAAGCTAACATCTGCGATGTCTTAGAAATTAAGACTTCAGTTTCAGCTGCTGTATTACCTGAAGTTGATCTCGACGAAGTCTCATAGGGCCAAACTGCACATCTGTTACTGGTGCCTAGAAGAAATAACATGGGATCATATTAATAGATATACACCTCGGTAAGAAAAAAAGACTACCTCTGTTAGAGAAGGCTTTTCTAATTTATCACTGTCCCACAGATATATTGCTATCATTATGAAGCTGCTTCTTCATAAGGGTCTTAGTCTGCTTTTGCAAATTTATATGCTAAGCTGCATTAAAAGAGTTAGAAATCAACAAGTTACTCTTCAAAGCATTTTTATTGTTATTTTAAGTTTAAAGTAATGGATTAGTCATGAAAGTCAGGTAGACAGATAGTTATTTTTCTGTATCCTCTGTATCACTGCAGCTGTTCTGCAAAACATGGAGGTGTTTAAAAACTGCTCTTTTTAAAATCCAAAATAGCATTGTATCTCCAGAAGAAAGGCAAAAACTCTGCTCTTAGGATGTCACAGGTAACTGATGTTACAAAACCACACTAATTTCATTTCTCCGAGAGTGTTTTGCTGCATTCTCTCCTGTCCAGTACCTCCATGGAAAGTTTCAGAACTCGGATATTTGTACTTGATGATGCATGTAGTCAGCATGCAACACTGCTTTGAAAAACCCTGCACAAATGTTGACATACGTCATGCTTTCTGCACGCCAGCGATTCCCACATTAGAATCTGTTCAAGTAACACAGGCAAAGTTTAGCACGAACAGAGCTTCCTTCTCATGTGTCACTTCAAGGAATGGAGGTCAATGATCAGAAGGGCTGTTGATCATAACTGTTTCTCTTTGATACGATTAATCATTAACCAAGCTTGAACATGAATGACTCTTCAGCTGTTAAGGACTTTCTGAAGTAGTCAAACACATAAATACAGAGGGAGACTCTAATAGGATTACACAGGTTAGATTCTTTGGGAATTCCCACGAGTACTTGCACTTCCACATGCTTAAATATTTTTCACTTCTTGTCTCAGAAATGCAAACTAAAAACCAGGAATAATAACTCCCAATTCAAAATGGGAAACAGAGTCCAACCAGTGGTCCCTGGAGCTACATAGACTCTTCAAAGGTAACTGCAGTAAAAAAGGAGAATAAAATTATTTGTAGCAACAGAGTAAATCGAAGACATCTCTGGATTCATATGTACAAAGAAAAGATTTATGAGTACAAAGGTGGCATTTTTACATTGCTGTATTTCAAAGTAAAGCCACACTTGAAGACCAGAGTTGTTGCTCTGCAGCCTAGAATTTTTCCAGTAATTTTAAAGAATCACCAGCATGTCCCACAGAAAAAACTTTTAGAATTACACGCTCCACTCTCTAGACCCTTACTGCTCCACTGCTCAGCCCTCGGTTTCTCATGTGTGATTTTATTTATTTATCAACTTGGAAGTCATCACTGCAACATTAAATAAGAAAGAAACATGAGTCAAGGAAAAATGGCAACATAGTGCCCTCAAAACCAAGCCAGGAACCAGTGTTTGCCTGTGTTATTTAAGAGGGCCTCTAAAAGCTGTTATTCATAGAATCATAGAATAGTCAGGGTTGGAAGGGACCTTAAGATCATCTAGTTCCAACCCCCCTGAAAAGGGCAGGGACAAAAGCTGTTATTAAAATGACAGAGTCACCCTGGTCAGATCAGCTTAGTTTAAATACTCTCCAGTCAGTTATTTTTTTCTAATTTTGAGACCAAAATCTCTCTTCAATTGGAAAAATCAAGCTGCTTTATTCTCCCTTTTGGCCCATCATCCAATTATTCAAAATCTGCACTAGAAAATAGCAAATACTGTTGCTGATAATGCACATAGCAGGAGGGAATCCAGCTCTTTGCACCAGTGTTACTGGTTTTGCAGCACTGACAGTCCTAACTACTTGTTCTCAGTCAGTAAGACCAGCAGAAATGCCTGAAGGACACAGGGGGAGCATGTCTATTGAGTAAGAGCTGCCATTTCACAGTCACTTCTCTGACCATAACCACATTTCAAATTGAATTTCGAAACATTTATTTTGTACACTCTAGCTGCCAGCCTAAAGCAGCAAGTGTTTTCTGTTTCACCAAAGAGTGAGTTGTGAGGTTCAGAACCAGAGCTGAACTTCACTGCTGTCTGGGGGTATGTAAAACCACCAGACACCAGTCTACCAGTCTCGACTACCAGTCCCAGCCCAACGGGAATTTTACAAATAAGATAAACCCAGTTTCAATAAGATAAAGCCAGTTACTGCTTTTCAGATGATTCTTTTAAAAAGGTTATGAATGAATAGTTATCAAAGTATTGGAAGGACTGAGAATGAAAAACATTTTTCTGCCAGAAACCTGTGGCCATTTCTACACTGAAAATAGCTTTCTATGCACCATCTAAGCTTAAGTTACAAGCGCTGCCCAAATGAGATAAACTGTCTTGTTACACATTAACTTGCTGTCCTGAGCAAAACAACCCTTCTGGTCTGCATCTCAGCTGGAAAATTTTGGTGAACGCCAGTTAATTCTTAATCCTGTTGAAATCTGTTCAAATAACTTGATTAATCATTTCAACTTCTTGTGTGCTGCTGGTAGCACTGAGAAGTAACATGCTGATTAAGTACTGTGTCAAAAATCATGGCTTCAGCAAGGATTAGCAGAAGCTCTCAACTAGGGTTGAACTAAACAAGCTTTTAAAATACCTCTAATGCTGCAAACTTGTAATAAAACAAAACCCAGACAAGGCTCACGTGTATAGTAACTGCACAGAGACATCTTTATTCACTCACACCTTTTGGTACTTCTTCCTTGAAGTTCCTTTTCTACTTGAAAAACAAAACCCCAAGTACATTTGCAGATTGACAGACAGGACTTGTGCATGTCTTCCAGGCAGGCACAAACCTGTAAGAAAGTGTATGAGAGGACAGAGGCAGAAATAGTTGAAGGTTCCTGGAATGGATTGCGATAGAGCTGGGTCCCTTGCCAAAGAGCCGCTGATGTGAACTTGGCAAGTACAATATATGTGACTGTGACAAGCCCCAGGTTCAGGACATTTCGAGCTCCTTGGCTATGAATGCAAGTCTTTTGAAAATCCTTCCTTGACCAAACAGCCTCAGAAGCCAGCCCATAACTTGGAGCCAGAGACCGAATCAAACAGAAGGTAGAAAGGGGTACTGCTGCAGGTTTCTGACAGCACAGCCTGCTCTCATTGCAGCCCCACACTTAAACCACCCCAGAAGTGCAGGCTGGTGCCACTGCTCATGGTCTCAAAGACATCGAAATGCCAGAAGAGTATACAACAGTAACTAATTATCAGGCTTTTGGAAAGGCAAACCTTCATGGCCCATCTGCACGAGTGCAACCACAGTAGCTGCAGTTCAGCTCCTCAAGCTCTGGGAAGCGAGAGATGCCCGTAATAGCAGTATGCAGGTCAGCAACTACTAGTTAGCTTTAATTGCAGACAGCAGTTCCGTTGCTGCAGCAGCAAGGGCTTACACCCTCTGCTTAAGAGACATAGCGGATAATCAACTCCAGGCTGCTTTAAATGCTTACACACACACCAATTGCAGCCATTTTACGTTCTCTGACTGCTGGTAGCACTTATTTCCCCAAAATTTGCCTTTCTTATTTGAACACTGTATTTTCCATCCTGTTGAACCAGGCCTGGCCCTGGTACAAAGTGAGATCAGTCCCAAAGCCCTGGTACAAAGTGAGATCAGTCCCAAAGCAGTGCCATTAGCCATACATATGATAGCTGTCAATGGGGAGTTTTCTACTGACTGCTGCGTGCAGTTTAACGCTCGCTAGAACACTTACATCTGCATGTTGTAGCAGCCAAGTTGCAAACATTGAAATTGCTGATAGAAATACTTCATGTTTTCAATAACCAGAGAAAAGTGAATGTTTGGTAAACAAAAACAACTGCAATTAGCTTTAAAAAGACAGACCCAAACAACTGTGACTGATCTGATTAAATTACAACAAACTCAGAGTTGGCCTGATATAACCTGGTAAACTACTTCTTACTGAGTCATTCTTCATATTCTACCAGAACAGAATCTACAGGAATGGTCTGTTCATGGTTGCTGGGCTGGTTTGTTGTTTTTTTTTTCCCCTTCCTACAGCTAGAAAATCTTTAAATGAACTTGCTCCATGACTAAATGTAGACAGGAATAAAGGGTGGAAATAAAGCCAGCTTGATCTACATGCTCTCTGTGGTGAGAAACTGCCTAATTGGCATGTGGAATACATCAAAGCAGCCCCCAGGTCTCCCATTTGCTAGAGGTCTTATATCTTGGCTTTCTCCAAAATGCCTCTCTTACCAATTGGAGAGAAGAGCAAACCTCCTAAAAGGGCAGAGTCAGCCCCCAAAAATCCTTTGGCTATTAACCCCCATGCAATACTCCTGCTATGGAGGGCACACACATTCCTTCTAGAGGCTGTTTTTCTTAAGGCACTTCTTTTATGAAGCTCTTGTGGGATATTTTAAAGCAGAGCCCTACACAGCCCAAGGTAACCCTCATCAGAGCTAGGGCTGAGGGCTGCTGCAGCACTACCCACTCACAAAAAGGGCTGTCTGGAAGCCGCTGGCACCCTGGGGAGCAGAAATGGTCACCTGAAATCCTCCTCCACAATCCACAACTGCCCCATCACTTCCTTTCTGCCTCAGATAGGGATGTGCAGGTAACAGGAATGACATTCTGTCTGGGCAGGCATTGGCCTTCTGCTAGTATCCCTTCCTAAAGGGCAGCTGGTAGCATTTCTGCTCCTGCTGCTCTCCTCACCTTTTCCAGGTTAGAGTTTGCAGGAGATGTGGCAGTTTACTTTTCCCGTAACCAGCCTGAACAAAGAAGTGACATAAACTTTAGCTGAATGGATTGCAGATGGTGTGTGCTGCTTTACAGCAAGCATCTGTGTTTAGAAAGCAGGAAATGAGAAGGTAATTTCTGTTAGTAGTTTAACACTAAGTAACTGTGTCTTCAAATAAAGACTTCAACCTCAAGGTTCTGACTCATTATAATACATGACACAGATAACTACAACAATTAGACATAAGAGTTCATCACCGGTTCTAATGGACTACAGCCAGCAAAACTCATCATTTTACTGAGATCCATATTTTAAGATATCACAAGAAAGTATTTTATCTAACTTTAAAAAATATAATTAAGTTTTCTACATATACTAACTACTTGATATAAATCAACATGAGTTACCACAGCATGACTTGACAGTCTTGATCGTCAAGATATGCTAGGATCTATAGGAGTGTTAAACTGAATTTTGATAATTCTAAGGGAAAAAAGGATTAATCTTACAAATGAAAAATTATCTTTTCTAAACCTGCTGGTTTAAGCATAGATTTATAACCCCAGAGAGTGAAAGCCCAAATGAACTCACAGATTTATACCATACCTTTAACTTTAACTGATTCAGGATCTGTTAGCAGCAGAAATTTGAATTCTACATAATAATATCCTTTCTCAGAAACCGTAGCCAAATCCTCTTGGATGCTGAAAGCTAGGAAATGACTCACTCAGTATAAAGTGGCATGACAAGGTCCAGGATCTCATCCACCCAGGTCATACCAGCATAGTGCCTCTATCTCAGCAGAAAGGGGCTTTGTGGCTCTCACAGAAAGTCTCCATGTTCATGATCAGCTATCAGGTTTTCACTATTCATATTTTTCTTTGCATATAACAATCCTTATCACTTTCTGAAATACATGAACACTATAGTTATAGTGTTCATCCAACCCATGATCATTTATCTATTTCTTCCTCAGTGAAAATCTATCTTAAGTATAGAATTTAAAGCTTAGCTTCCTATTTTTCATGCACTTTCTGCTACACATTTAACATCACTGTTTACATCTTCCTTGCAGACCTTGACAGAACTGTTTTGTTACAAACTTAACATTGGTACAAGTTACATGAAATGCTGGCCGAGCCTGTTCAGAGCATAACGTAATTTTTATAGTCCAGGGGCTGAACTCTGACCTGGCTAGCAACAGTGAAAATTCAGGGTAATTCCACTAAATATGAAGAGAATATGCTGTATTTACTTCAGTGTAAATGAAGCGGGAATCTGGCCTCATGCAGATACTTCTTCTGTTGTTTGGAGGCCACAACAGTTTGAGTAAACAGTAAGAGGGAACAAAGTGTCCAAGGTTTCTGTCTTTGCTCAACAGATTCAAGGACAAAGGTAAGCCTGGCTCTCGAAGACCCTAAGCTGAATGCGCTCAGTTTATTCTTCACTGAAATACAAAGACGAGTGTTATGAAAGGCAATTAAAATTTACCAAAACTGCTGCTGATTGGACGAAACCTGTTAATTCCAGCCCTTAATATTTTCTCTATTTCTGTTTCATAAAAGATGTACACTAATGTCACAGACTCAGTAACTTACGCAATGTAGCATTCTGGCTCAGTGCAATTTGCTTTGATAAAATCTAGCATTTACATTAATCTAAATCAGGTTCCCACCAATGCATCTCTGTCAACAAAACAATGCAGACTTAGATCTATATTACAAGGTCTGAAAATCATAGAATCACAGAATAGTTAGGGTTGGAAAGGACCTTAAGATCATCCAGCTCCAGCCCCCCTGCCATGGGCAGGGACACCTCACACTAAACCATGTCACCCAAGGCCTCATCCAGCCTGGCCTTGAACACTGC
>JAVHNF010005114.1:27684-54754 GCA_034783455.1 Micropsitta finschii | reverse complement strand
AGTGCCATTTTCCATTTAATGTCTTCCAATACAGAAGCCAGCTCAAGGAAGCAGGATGTGCCACGGTGGATTTGTAAGTATAAAGTCATGTTTGGACATTGTTTGTGAACAACGTATTTTAAAAGCAGGTAGCCTTAAATAACGCTGAATAAATAGTGAGCTGCTTTTTGAATCAGGAAGCTACAAACAACAATTTTCTGCTCTTCCAGCTGACTCTGAGAGCCACTAATCACAACAAAACCAAAAACAGATAAGAGAATCATGTTTTACAAATGACTTTGCACTATTGACTTGGAATGCGTTGTATCAACAACCTTTTTTCCCATTAAATTCAGACTGTGGTTTGATGATAGAGATTAGGGATTTGTGAGCCTTGTGCTAAAAATATCTTGGCCACAGGATAAAAAGAAAAACCCTCTAATATAGCTCTAACTTAATCCACTGCAAATTTAAATAAATAAATAAAAATTAAATTAAATCCCAATGGGTTTTTTATGCTGCCAATCTTTATGCAGAATCAGGTATTGTCTGTCACCCCCTCTAAATTTGTGCCAAATCAGGTAGGATCTTGCAGCACCTGCAGCTGCCAGAGAGCCAGCACAGAAGCAGAAAGTCAACATTGTTTGTTTGTTGTGTGCTCTGGGTAATTCAGCATAGATGTGATCATTTGCCCATACCTAACCTGTATCCTATTTGCACTGCTGGGTCACATGGTAAAGACTATAAGAGTTATCATGAAAGCAAAATTCTATTTGCCTAGCAAAGGAATGGAAAGGAACTACAACAGAGCGCAAACAAAACAGAAATTAATTTAAATGCCAACAGGAGCCTAGGGACGCTGAGACACCTTTATGAATATGTGTGCCCAATGAGATTGCACTTAATATACATTTATATACACACTCAAAGACACTAACTATAGGCAGAGAAGGTCAAAAAGTCAGTCTTGCCATGCAGGGATGCCATGACTTCCTGACATAAAATGTCTGGCACGGGACTGACTACATGCTGAATCTAAACATCTTCTCAGAATGGAAGCCCAGGCCTTTTCCCCCAAGAGTAATTACTTGGAGAGCACCATGTTAAACGCCTGCATGATTTGCCTGTGCACAAGGTGGCACAGCAGAGCTGAGCTCAGCAGGCAGTTGTTCATCTTCTTTTAATGCCTTCTGCCCTGCTAATGGAGGGGAAGGTTGATCATCCTCACTTACAGGAGATATCTCCAACATAAGAGCTTGGGTGCACAAATAGGTTGTATGTAATGCCACTATACAAGTTAGAAGCTTTCTGGAGATCAAGCCAAGCAGCAGAGCAAATTGAGTGAGTTGCTGTGCATATCAGACAGGGCTTTTCCCTGCCTTTGTGTTGCAGAAAAATGTTATAGATTGTTTTGATTGACTCATCAGATTGTGCGTATTCGGCTCTTCCCCTCCATCAGTACAGCCTTGAGAGTCTCAGGGCTTCCTCTTGCACCCAAGCCAGCTGATGGGTTTCCAACTGGCAGTCTGGGTCTTCCCTCACCAGATGTGCTTTGTAGGATGCTGTTTATTTGACAGAGGAGACTCAGGCATGCATGAGAGTTAGGTCTCTGCAGGCTTAGGTCAGAGAGGGAGCAAACATTGCTGGGCTCTGTGTTGAAATCCTAGAGTCACTGAGAGAGCACATCTCTGGTAGTTCTGGAAAAATAAATGAGCCATTCACAAATACTGCATGAACCCCTGTCTGTTTCTTCTGCTTTCATGATGGTGGTTTATTTTTTTACATGGAAAACCCTTCAATTGCACTCCTCTTTGATGCATAGAGACTTGTCCATGTGACTTACTCAGCAGTTACTCAGGGATATGCTACATGCTATGAAGTGCCCATTGTGCTCACTAGAAAACCTGAGCAGATTCGTGATGCCTTCAAAATTGAAAAGCCTTTCCAGGCTACCCAAAAGCAATTCTGCTTGCCTTGAGCCAGTCTGAGGAAAGAGTCTTTTAGTTTATGGTTGAATGGGTCTCAGCACACCAAAGAGCTCAAATCTGAGTTCTTGGATGCCAGTCTATTGTGTAGTTCTATATTAGGTCTGATATGAGGCAGCACCTATTTTCCATTTCTCTAGCAAGCTGTGGAAAGATGGCATTTGGAGAAAAAGCCTTGAAGGATTTCTGGGTTAGCCCTGAGCTTACCTAAAATATGCTTTACCAAATCTTGTCTGAAAACCAAGACAAGTATACAGAATAAGCCTCAGTGACTGGTCCAATCTCTAGATTTCAAGTGTTAAACACTTCCTTTTTTCCACCATAGGAAAGCTGTATTAAGCCTCAGACTTAGAAAAAAGTAAATGAAATTGTCATGGTTTGTTTCAGCTGGTAATTCTAGCTACAGCACCTGTAAATGTAAAGCTCATTTATAGCCAAAGTGCTCAGATGACATTTAATCTAAAACTAGAACTGCAGTGCAGGAATACACGTTCATGATTCAGGACATGCATTTTCTAACTTGAAGGTGAGCTGTAAAGCTAAACTGGAAATTGAATTAAGCTGGGAAGTAAATGTTGAATAAACCTCATGATTTTTCCTTTCTGAATCCCACTGGCCTTTCCTTGCTTACTGGAGGCAGAACAGGCAGTACCCTGACTTCACTGATCCTCTTGGTGTTTGACTTAGCTGTGCCATTCATCTCTACAACTAGATCTCAAGGGCATCCATGCTGTGTTACTAACTGTCTTCCAAAATGACAGAGAAGCTTCTAGCTGTTTGCACCAGCGTTAACAAACCAAGGCTGCTTAGGTGGCAGAGGTCTTTCAGTGAGATACTTAGGATGCTGAGGCACATATGTCCCGTTTAGGTACTGCATCCCACATTCCTGCCCTCTCCAGGTTCCCTTCTGCAGATGAAGTTTAAGGTGAAGTTTAACATACAACTTCTAAGGGAAAAAAAAAAAAAAGAAAACCAGAGAAAGGAAAAAAAGAAGAAGAAATCAAGAGGACAGAATTTGCTGTCTGTCTGGCAAATCCCATGAAGAAATGTTGCTTTTCTCAAAAGGTGCTTATAACCCCTAAAAAGCCAGCATGTTGCTGCAGATCCATGATACCAAGAACGGCAAAAGCTGAAACAATGCCAGATTTAAAGGCTGTGGGGAACGCTTTGCTCCCCTCTCTGCGCCACTCCGTCTGGCAGGGGTTGTAGTGGTCACTACTGCTGTGCTATAGGTAGGCAGAGTCCTTCAGTCAGTGTGGTGTTTGCTTTGTTTCTCTGGTAAAAGGAAAAAAAAGATTTTGTGTGCATTATCAACTGATTCATTTTTCATGTAGTATGGTTTGTGTTTCCAGTAACTGGTTTCATTTTAAAACAAGGCGAGCCTGCCAGTGTTTCAGTAAGTGTTATTTGTATATTAGTTAGACAACTTTTGTTTTATTAATGAGTATAATAATGAAAGTGCAGGTTGCTGAGTAGAAGCAATGGGTGTTTTTATTTAAAGCATAGCAGCCGTTGTATAATGCCAATGAATGCGTTATTGTCACTGTAGGCATGGCTGGTCTGAACCTGCCTCTGATTGGGTTATTTCAAATAGGCCCAAGCACTTCATAAAAATGTCTTTGTCAGCCTAGTTTTCCTTCCAAACCTATTCATCTCTGTCAGTTTTTAATATTAGTACCAGGCTCTTGGCTATAGTCCATTAGTACTGTACTTAATTGCTCATGTTACAGATGATTACCAATATAAAAAGCATTAATGTTTTCCCATCGTGGGGCTGTTGCTCTGTACACAACTCAGACTGTACAGAGCTTACGAGTTGTAGTTGTTTAGTCGTTACTTTCTTCATTTTTGTTCCTTTAATGCACTTACCTTGTATGATCACAGAAAAGTAGAGGCGTATGTGGTTGGTATTGACTGATTCAGCCTGAACCTTTCCTGTGAAACTCTAACAGCACTTGTCAGTACCCTACATCTCTCTCTCTCTTATCAAGAAACCCTCAGAAACGGCTACTTTTCTGCGAAGCACTCTTCTCCATGCTGCCTTCCCCTAATAATGCAGATGTGGTTTTCACATACATGGTTTGAGGTTTCTTTTGCTTTTATACGAAACACTTGATCACAGCTTTAATTTTCTGGCGTGAAAGATAGGCTGTATTTCTTCAGTGCTCATGACGTTAGGTATTTTTCATAAATATTACACCACCACCACAAAAGAAAAAACAACCCAAACCAAAAAAAACCAGCGTCCTATTTTGCAAGGTATATAAAGGTCCCAGTAAAATGCATTGAACAAATATTGCAAGCAGTTGCCTTTTTCTGCCTCCAAGTCTGGCTGTGATTCATTTTGGTTTCCCCCAAAGCAAGCCTCGAGCACAAGCTATGCACAGCCATGCAGGGGACGGGGAGCTGTGATGTGCAGTGGCACACAGTAGCTCCTCAGCTTCTTTGGTGGACAGACATGTAGATGTTCAAAGACGTCACAGCAGGCAGCTGGACAGTCCCATAGAGTAATAGCCCTCCTGGCTTCTACAGGTGCTGCAGGGAACATGGGTCATTTAAGGTCTCCACCAGGGATGGACCCAGAGCATGCCACAGGCTGGCCTGCTCTTCAGCAGTGTATCTCATATCCTGGCCCTCAAGAATCACTAATGCCTTGAAAACCAGACAGTCCTGGTCAGACTCATCTGGAGAGGTGTTTGCTAGGCTTTATACTCTCACCCAATTCTGGCAGCCAAGTGGGAAATAGTTTCGCAGAGCTATGACCACATGGGACTTGATGAGGAGCAGATAGGTGAGATGGGTGCCCAGAGTAGGCCATGGTTCTTCACAGTCCGGCAGGTTGGCTGTGCCCTGGGTTTTGGACATAGACCTGCAGAGGGTTTTACTCTGGCTGTGAATTTGGCCCCTGGGCACTTTCAGAGCACCCTGCACATCTCTTTGTTGCCAGGGGACTAAATGCCAGGAGATACAGTCAGTGTCTTGTACAGTTCAGAGCCAGTTCTGCTATTTTTCTGTCTGAATCACTCACACAAATGCTATATATTATCAGAAACACAAGGCAGGTCAAAAATAAGTCCCTTACGTGGTTTCCCTTTAACAGCCGTTAAGTCTCTCTACCCTAAGGATATTGTGAAGCAATTCAGTATGCAGGAGAGCCCCATGTTCCATGCAAATGCTGTTTGGTTTTGTTAAAGCATTTGGATAACTTTGGTAACATGCAAGCATTTCAGTAGAGTTTTGTAGCAGCCAATCTTTTAGAGGGAAAAAAATTAGGAGTCTAGTATAGCATCTACATGAAAATGCTTATGGTTATCTTTTAATACACATCATAATTAATATAGGGTTTTGATTTACACTGTTAAGTGTGAAAACATCCTCAGGCAAAAATTAATCAAACATTATGTCATGCTGTAAACTACAGCTCGTTCTTTGTTTGACCCAAAGAAAAACTTGCCAAGCAGCAGTTTTTTCTTGTCATACTAACTGGGTTATTTTATTTTTGTCTTCACCCCACTTTCCTGCCCCCCTCCCGTTTCAGCTAGTCCCAGACTCCCAGAAAACTTTGCAAGTTGCAAATTGTCTCAATAGTTTTCCATCAAGCACGAATTTAAGCCTGAAGATAGATGAGGTGTCTCAGTTCTCTCTTTCTTTTCCTGGATTTTTGGTTGTTGTTTTTTTTTTTTTTTTCCTTTTTTGATAAATAACAAGAGGTTTCTACTTATGATTTTCTGCCCTCAGGGCTTTATCATTAAGATTAAATAACTGTACTCTCAAGCATACCACTGAACAAACATCTTTTCAATTATGTGAGTAACAGATGCTTTAACAAAGGAACTATTGAAAATTCAGAAAGCTCCCCCCCTCCCCAAAATTTAAAAAGTATCAGATGACAGAGGAATGTAATTGTTTACCGTTAAAACAGATCCTTTGCTGTCCATTCAAAACATATGAAAACACACCGTTTTTTTCAAAATTTCTGGGTTTTTAGTCTCAAGAGACTTACTGACCAGCACTGGAGTCAGAGGGAGTCCTTGGCTGCAAGAGTGCTAGACACCTGGGTACTGCCTTGGGTCTCTCTCCTCACAGGGAATTGTTTTCCCAGTCACATCTTTCTTTCTATCCAGGAGCTTGTCCTATCAGAATTGGGTGATGTTTTGTGCTACCCAGTGCTCCTGGATGGGTTGTCACCCAAGCAGAGGGAAAATTCCCAGACATGCCTGCCGTACCTATGCGCATCAACACAGTCTGGGTGCTGAGGCTCTGCAGTGTGCCCAGTGCTCTTGAGGTCCCAGCACTCCTATAAGCTGAGCTGAGTGCTTGTGGTTGGTCAACACGAGCTAAAGTGTGTCTAACATGGTAACCTCATTTCTTGACATCCAGGGGTTAGGGACAAGGCCCTTTTTCTTGCTGGGAGTTGAGTTGCCCCAAGAGCGTGCTGTGTGATGGGAGATATGCCATTCTCCTTTGCAGGAGCAGCACCAGAGATGGAGAGCATCATCCCCCTGATTCCCTTCAGATTCCCCAGGTTTGCTGGGAATCTCCACCTTATACTGTACTTACACTGTTCTGTTAGCAGAACTTTGGTAACATGGCAGGGGTTGCCCCTTGTTTCTTCAGCTTTGTGCAACGGAAATGTGTCCTAGAGCTCTTAGGGGAGGGTCAACAGGATTTTGGAGTCCCTGCAGGAGACCTGCATCCCATAGGCTATGCAAAACATCTGCAAGCTTTTCCTGAGCATAGGGACCAAGCATTTCAAGGACTGTATGGACTTACAAAACAAAATGTGTCTGTGTTTAGATGTAGAAATGGTGACAGTGGCCAAAACAGAGGCTTGTAGCAATTCTAGTAGAGTGACCTGGGGAAGCCGTTCTACTTTTGTCACCTTTCTTTTTAATCTTTCCCATGCAGTAAATCTGCACCAAAGGCAAAAGACTAGGGTTGTTCATTTCCCCCTGCTGAACTATAGGATTGAGAGAGTGCCTGAGCTTCCCCTGCCTGGCTCTGCAGCTAAATCAACAGCTGTGTTTGTAATGTCACTAATTTCCAGTTTACTTAAAACAAAGTGTCTTTGAATTCTTTCACAGCAGTGCAGTTCCCACCTTTCGGCAGTGAGCCATTCTCATTACCCACCAGCACTCCCAGTGGGCTGTGAGGAAAGTTGTTGATGAAAGGATGAAAGAGCCGTTTCTTTTAGGAAGGAAAGTTCTTTGGGAAGAAAATTGAACTCAAACATTTTTTGTCTTTGCTGATAAAATACATGCCAGTTTTGTACTTCAGACAAATGGAAATAAACCCATTGCTATTGTGTTCTGCACAAAAGCACAAGGCTTGCTTTCGTAACCCCTGGATTGTACAATGAGGTCCAGAGTGATCAGGCTTGAGGAACACACTTCTTGATTTCCTGAACATATTTTATAATTTATAAGACTGAGACCTTAGAGTTTGGGTTATGCCTCTCCCCTCTTCTCTGATGAGTATTTATCCATGCCTGTGAAGAACTGCTTCCTGGCCCAGGCCATCCCTACCAGCCGATTGCTGTTGAAGGTCACTTGTTTGCCTTGCTCACACTGAGAGCACTGCTCCAAGATTTATGCCTTTTGAAGAGCATCAGGGTATAAAAGACAAAACTTCTCTTGGCATTAGAGCTCAGGCATTCCTGCTGTTCCCTTAAAACAACTGAATGCTTACCCACTGAGTTTCCAGGGAAAATGAATCAGGTTTCTGTCACTAAGGTTATCGATACGGGCCCCTTTGCACTGTCGGGGCTGTTGCTGGAGCTGCCCCAGCTCGGCAGCCACTCATCCCAGACCTGCACTCAGACCCTCTGGCTGCAGGGGTTGCAGGCATTTCTGCCCGGCTACTGTGAGGACCTATTGAAACAGACGGTTGCCCTATTGAACCAGGCAGACCAGCTGTCCTGTCCCCAGCTCTAGTAGTGCCTTCAGAGGAAGGAGCAAGAGCCACTGTGGCATAATGTGCCCAGGAGGGAAGTGTTTTCCAAACTCCTACCAGTAAAGAGATTTATTGCCTGTCCCTTTTCAGTGTTTTTGAAACTCTAAGAGCTTAATGTTCTCATGATTTACATTAGCATCTAATCCTTGCATAATCTCACTAATCCCTTGGCCTCAAGATATCCATTGGCAGTGAGTTCCATGGGTTAACTGGTTGCTGTATTCATTTGGTGAAGCAGATTTAAATCTTTTTTTCCATTCCCGTTGCAATCAACCTTCTTAACCTTCTGGCCAAGCATGGGAATGGGTCAGCATCTCCCAAGGAAGGAGCGTTGGTATTTTAAGTTCTTCAAAGATTATTGTGTGGCTGAGAGGCTCCATTGCATACTGTTTTGTGTTGGGCTTGGAGCCCTTGAGAAATCAAGATGATGTCAATGGGAGACGTACTGGAATATTTTATTTTGCCAGAAAGAAAACAAAAATAAACACAGAAACAAGCGATATAACGATTATTGTAGGGATTGTGCTGAACTGCCTCCTTCCCTCCTTTACCCTGTGTGTCCTGGGCATATGGTTCCTCCCCAGCCTGAAAGCCCCGTCATATCCATACGCAGTGGGGAGAATTAAAGAGGAAACTGGCAGCCTTAACATTTAATTTCCTTCCTGTTTCTGGGCTGGTCAGATCCTTTGCATTATTGTAACTACTTTTTTTATCATGTCTATAAATAGATATGCTCTCATGTGTCCCGTGAAGCAGAGTCTGGCCAAAAGAGTCATTCATTCTGCATAATCAATACATGAAAATGTAGTGGTTACTGGCACAGATGAGATCTTGTGTTGTTAGTTCTGTAGCTGGGAAAAAATGTTGACTAATAAAGATTAAGGGTGCTTTTTTTTTTTTTTTCTTTTTCTGAAATGCTGCTGCCGAAGCCATGTTTGATATACTGTGAAATGCGTTTCTCTAATGTGAAGTTTCTGCTTTTTGCTGGGAGAGAGATGCAGTCCCTGGAGGATTTTTGAAGTTGTAAATATAAAATTATCTGCTTCAGTGTTTTTTAAAAAAAGATTGGCAGAAAGCCAGATTACTTACATTACTGTAATAGATTTGCTGACCTCTGACATCTGCTGCAGAGAAGTACATTGAATTTTTCATAATATCAGATGATGCAGATCTAAAAACTCGGTACACTCTGCACCATTATTTAATTCAAGACTTAGTAAAGCTAAATCTTTTTTTGAGTAGCAGTTTATACGTGATTAAACTTCATATTGCCGATTGTAATAAATCAGGATTAGTATAGTACTGATTTGTTAATCTAACTTGTATTGATTTTAAGTTGTCTTTATTTAAAAAAAAAAAAAAAAAAAAAGGAAAAAAAAGACTGGCTTTTCACAGTGACTGAATTTAATAAGAAGCCCTGTGATAGCAAAGACTCCCCTACTGTTTCTGCTCTTGGCTGGAAAATGTTATTCTTGTATTATTCCAGGAAAAAAAAAAAAAAACCTTCATGCTGCTAAAAATCTGCTGCCTGTGGAAAGATTTTTTAATACACTAGTGCTTACATATTCTATTTATGTTAATTGACTTATAAATAATACATTTTATTAATCTTAATATTGGAATCTTGATCATGATAAAGACCCTTTTATTTGGTCTCTTCGCAGGCTTTACAAGTAAATATTCTTTAGACCACAAAATATTCCCCCTCTTTTTCTTTTTTATTAATACTTTGATACTTCCCCCTGCTGTGAAACACAGCCACAGTTCAAAGCGACTCAAAATGTGGATGTTGTTTCCAACGTGTGATACAGTCAAGGTATCTAGCTCTGGTTTTTTGGACGTCGACTTTACCTCTCCTTGCGCAAAGATTGATTAAATCTTACCTGCACTGCAAATATTTGTCAAAAAAAAAACTATTGCGTGCTGGTTTCAGACATGTCGCATTCTGCTAAACTATTTGGCTAACAGCAGATCACATTCTTCCTGTGTTGGGCAATATTGACCTTAAATTGGCTAAGCCAGCTGCTTTCATGGCATGTGAGCCGGCTGCTTACATGTTCTGAGAGCTGTATTAGCTTTATTACTCCTGCACTATAAAAACTTCTAATAATCAAATGATAAGATCATATCCTGTGGGTAATTGTGTTGTACCATGACAGGATAACTGAAAAAACATTCAGTGAAAATTACAACCGACGGAAATCTCTACGTGTAGCAGCAGTTGTTGACGTTGCTCGACTCGGTGCTGCTCCCCGAGGTCTCACAACCCGTGTTCCTGCCCGGCTCCTCTCCAGCTGCCCCCAAAGGCCACCTCGGCAGCAGCAGGGAACAGCAGCCTGCTGGCCCTTGTTTCAGACGATGAGGAGAAAATCCTAGAACAAGCCATGCTTGTGTTTTGATTCAGTTTTACCTTAGTCATGCCGCCTCCCCGATACACGAAACATTTAATTCCAGATTTCCTGCCACTGGCTCCGGGCCTTTGACCGGCTATGTGAAATGTATTTTTACTGCTGTCGGCCTGCCAACTGCTGAGCTCAGTGAAAAATAACTAAAATGAAAACCTTGTACTCCCACATGAATCCTTAATATCAGAAAAGGAAATTTAAGCCACGGTTACTAATTAGCACCAAAGCTAATGAGTTCTGGTGAGGTGCAGCAGGAGGAGGAGGAGTTTGCGTCCCACATTACCCTACAAGGCTCGATGAAGAGCACGTGAGCAGTGATTAATCGTGTCAGCCTGGGCCTTGCTCCCATCCTGACGATAGCCATGGGGTTAATCACATGGCATCACTGATGGAAAGGCCCACTCGTGGGTCGGAGTGTCTCCGTCTCCCAGGGGGCACGGGACAGTGTCTGAAACCTTTACGGATGGAATATGTAGATTTTTAATGGGCAACGCGTTCCCATGGAAACAAAACAAAGTCAAACACTCCCCTCGCAGTGCTAACAATTATTATAATAAAATGTGTTTTTATTAAAAGCAATTTTAAATATTTAACACATGGCAGAGCGGCCTCCACATTGCCCTGTGTGAAACCCAACCCTGTCTCTAGCGAAGTCCAAAGCGCTTTGTGCAGTGCAGGGAGGAATTCAGTGTTTTCACCAATATTGCAAATGAAATGCAGCAGCCTCAAGTATGAACAAGATTTTTTTTTTTTTCCTTATTCTGCTTAGTTATGCTTTTTATTATATAAACATTAACTGTAATATTACAGTGGGAAGCAGGTATTTGGCAACTACGTATTATTTTGCTAAGTTTGCATAGAGGGAGCAGTTTCCAGTTTTAGCAGCTGTAACATGTTTAAACTCAGTTTGTAATGGGATCTGAAGATGAATATTCCCTGTGGGCTCTGCTTAGCTTCATTACTGGAACCCTGCCAAATTCAGGGCTAGAAAGTATTATTCACGCCTCTTTGCACATACCATGTCAGAGCATGCTCAGTTAATGAATTTTGTTTCTAATATAGCATAAATTAGGTTTATATTTTAACATAATTTATGTTGTATTTTATTAAAATGTAAAATATTATGATCACGAGCAATCTAATTTCTGCTCTCCTAAGCCCAAACTGTGTTTGAACATCTAAGTATGTAAATCAAAATTGCATGCTTAGAAACTGATTCTAGGATAACAAACGAATATCTGAACCAAAGAGGGTTTTGCCTTGGAGTCTTAGATTAAAGATAATTAAGGATTCCTGGTATTTGAACAGATTTATGTTGTTTATAAGCAAAGTACATTTTCTTCATACAGTCAACTTTTTTTTTTTTTAACAAACTATGTTTGCTGTATTAAAGTTTGTATTTTAAAAGTCTGAGTCTTGTATTAATCCCACAGTGAGTCATTAATCATACCATACACATTATAAAAACTTTAATCACTGAAGTTGAAACTGAGATTGTAATGCCATCCATCCCTTTTAATTATATCCTTTTTTTTTTCCCTTTCAGATCAAGATTGCAAAGGGAAAACAGATAGATTAAAACTCAGTGTGTTTGGTGCTTTCGGGAGAGCATATTTTTTTGTTTGTTTCTTACTTGCTTTTTAAAAGCAATTTTATGCATTTTGTGGTGGACAGTTACACAGTGAAAAAGGCCTTCTCTTTTAACTCTTTTCCTCTCTCCGTCTTCTTTAAAAATGACTCACTGGCGAAGGCAGGGAGCGTGGTGACTGCCACCGTATGGGTGCATTGCAGTGGTGGCGGTGGGCTGGTGCTGACTGCAACTTGCTGGGTGCTGTGCCCACCACTGTAGGTTTCCTGCAGCCCTACTCTCATCTTCTGCCAAGTTCCTCATGCTTGGCCTTGTGCTCAGGGGAACCACCAGCCTGGAAACTGTGTAGCTGTTATCAGCTTGGCTGTGGCTTTGTAGGTGTTTTCCTGGCGTTTGTTGCATGCTTTTAAGGGTAAGGAGGGAAAATAAAAATAAATGGTGGATTTTTTTTTAAATCAGTCTAAAACATAGTGGTTCCTATTCTCATCGGGTACAAATTGGTGCAGCCACACAAACCACTGCAGCATTACTGACAGCCAGTCCACACCAACTCCACTGAATTTATGCCACATGATAATCTTGCCAAATAAACTGATTTATCATACTTGGATTTATAGATGTACAGTTTACACCGTTGCTTTTATGGTATGGAAGAAAATGGATTTATTAAGTAAACTGCTGGTAGTAGATACATTTTATTCTTTGCTAGAATGACAAACCCTGATCAATTATTTGTTCCTTAAACCCATAGATTAATCCTACCGTATGAAAGATTTATTAAAGGAGAGGAAGATAAGCCACTGCCTCCAGTGAAACCTCGAAAACAGGATAACAGTTCCCAGGAGAGTGAAGTGAAAACAAAAGTGTCTGGAACAAAACGCATCAAAAATGAAAACCAAAAGAGCAAGAAGGAAAAAGATAATGCGCAGAAACCCCAAGATACATCTGAGGTTGGTTGCTTTCCTGCTTTTCAACTTTTCAATTAAGAACGTGCAGCTTTAGTCACGTGAAATCCAATGATAAAATACATAATTTAAACTGGAGAATTCCAGACAGTTGGCCTTTGAGTTTGCTTGGAAATTCAATTGTTGTGGTATTGTCTGTGTTGGGATTTTGCTGGCCTACAAACGGCAACCGGTTAGCTCCATACTGCACAGCAGTGATGGCAGAACACCAAGCACTGGATTTAACAAGTACCATTTCTGCTCATTGTATTATACAGTGGTCACCACTAAAAGATCAGCAGCTGCCAAAACGAAACCACACAACTGCCACAGTTATTTCCTAATCTAAGTATAGGGTGCGGGAACCTCTAATACTGTTGATAATACTGTGGTAACTGTTGGACACAGCTGATTTTTATATTGGTAACCTCTGGATCAGTCCTTCTGTGCTCACAGATGTATGCATGTCTGTCAAAAAACATAAGACTTCCCAGGATTTTTATCATGTTATGCTAAATTTCTCTTTAGTCTAAAAGGTCAGGGTTTGAGGGAACTACCTTCCAAGCCCTACCTGAGACCAACTTCCCTGTCACATACCACAGATGGTTTTCAGCTGAGATAGGTTCCTAGTCTGTCACTAGCTTTACCTGGTCAGACCCTGGTTTCTACATAAAGCCATGTTACCTACAGATATAGGAGAGCCTTTAATAGAAGAGATTTTATATTCACAGCCTGGGGTAAGAGAGATCAGTAGAATTCATATTTATCTGCAAATAAGGGCAAATTTCATATGTTGTTAAGTGATATAAATAAATGGAGGTTTTGCTACGGTATTACTTAAGCACTTTCTTTTGCACATCCTGCCCACTCTCCCCTGTGCCCTGGTTGCACCCTACACAAACAAGGCAGTGAGGTTCCTCACACACAACCCCTACACAAGACATTGCTTTTCCTGTCTCAGTCTGCCAGATCACAGCTGCCTTCAAGGCGTTGCAATGAAAGTAAGTACTTAAAGAATGTCAAAATGACAAGCCTACCAGACTATGGCTGCTCCTTTGACTTCATTGCTGTCTGGCAGGTATGTAAGTCCTGTACCTAAACCAGTTTAGTGTTGGGTCAGCTCCCAGCAATCCTCCTCCTCAGTGTTTTTTAGAAAAAAAAGCCAGTGCAGGACCCGGTAAACATGGATGCCTCAGAGACTTTGTGTACCCAGTTTTGAGAACAGGAGATTTCTGGTTTTGAGTTCCACTACCTCTTTACGTTGTGCTTACAATTTCAACTCCTGTCCAAACCAGAATTTGTGTTTTAAATTTCCTTGATCAACAGTACCTTTAATATCTAGTGTAAGAACATTCCGCAGAGAGGGGAGGTATTTTTGTTTTCTCTCGCACTGTAATTCTGAAGTAGGGAATCCTGTTGGGGTAAAACCTATCAAATTCTGAAGAAAAATACATAGAAAGTGCGCACAAACCTGCTTCAGTGACTGGAAGGTTGCAACACAAATTGCCCAAAGCAAGGAGATGTACACTGACGACTTGTCCTCCCTTTCCCTGTCGTTTCTTCGGGCCCAGTTATTTATTGAGGGGTCTTGGATCAGCACAATACATTGCACACTGTCCGTACTGCCACTGCTAAGCACAACGTAACAAATCAGCAACAGAGCGTCAGCCTTAACTTTGAATTTCCTTGCTTTTGTTGTTCCCTATCTCAAAATTCCTGCTGCTTAAACTGCACTTATTTTTGTGTGGTTTGCAGGAAGCGCTCTTAAGCTGTGCTTATCGGAAATGTAGGGAGCCTAGACGAGACAATAAAAATGTACAATTACAGCAGTTTCCTATTGTAAAAATGGTACTTTTTATAGCAGAATTCACATCTCTTCCCTAACTGGGATGTAAGACGTGTCCTGCCCCTCTTTAATGAGGGTGGACCTCAGCCTTCACACAGGTCACCATATAGGTAGTTGGTCACATGATGTCCAAGCAGCAAAGGGGCCTGCAGAGGTGGCTGCTTCCACCCAGGATGAGTGCAGGGCTGCAGAGCTCATGCCACAGGGAGGGCTCTCTGCCCAGGACATGGCCTTCATGGAGCCAGCAGAAAGGAGACATTCAGCTTCTTTGGGTGGAGCAAAATCCAAGTCTGCTAGAGCCAGGCAGAAGGTTGTGTGTTGCTCTCACCCCAGCCGACCCCCAGCTGTGGAGCCACGTGCCAGGGTCTACATTTGGGTGCAGTCCTCATCCAGGCACAACGGTGGTGGTGGGTTGCTCACAGGAAGCCTCTATAGCCATACATGTATGGCTCCAACCAAGCCACCACTTAGGCCATTTTTGCAGGCCATTTTTGCATGTACCCTAGAAGCTGCCCATAGCCATGAGCTATAAAAGAGTAATCAAGTTACAAAAATGTGTTTTCCTCTCAATTGCGTGCTCAATTTATACACTGTTAAGAAGTCTGCAGAGAGAAAATAGAACTTTAATTTATTAGGGTTGCATTTGCTTTTGTGCTCTTCACTGTTTTCCTGCCATCACAATGACATTGTCAATGTAACGAGATACCAGACAAAATGCTATTAGCCTTAGACTGCACATTTCCCCACAATAGCTGAAACTTCAATCAGAATGTTGCTTAACAGAAACAAAGAGCAGAATGTACAGTTATTAAATATGATTTCTCTTTTTTTTCCTTCTCCTTGCTTTGCTCATCTGTCTGGTATTTTCCTGTAATTTTATAAGCTCAAGAGACTAGTGATGGTACTTTGTAAAGGACCTAATGATGGTGTTTGGCTGCAAAAGGCAGCTATGAGTTTAAAAAGAAGTTAGGATGACTAACAGACATTGTAACTAATAGGCCAACCAAACAGACAGGAATATTTAAAAGCAGCTGTGAAGAAATAAACCTCTGAGAGGGTTAGATTCATTAGGACCTTCTCGAATCCCCCTCTCCTATGAGAGACCATAAAACAGCATTTAGATAACAACTTTCTCAATGCATCTTATCTTTACAAGGAAGAAAGAAAGAAAACAATAATAATAAAGGGCTCACACAATGCTGCTGTTTTATGACTGTCTTCTGCCACAACCTGTCAGAGGAGAGTGACAGCAGTTTTGAAAAGGTCTGTCAGTCAGCTGGATCACAGATGGGACGCTCTGGTGACCTCTGCGGGTCACAGTTCAGCCAGCTACATAATGGGATGAATAGTGTGAATTGTGCACACAAGCTTTATTAATGGGGGAGCAGAAAGAGCTGCAGTCCCATTGACGATAACGTATAAAAGCCATGTTTGTAATAGCAGGCACACACACTTACTGAATGTTGACAACTTCATTTTAATCCGTTAATAAAAAAATGTGTGTCCTACTTAAGCTGTGGCAGTGATTTGCTGCCTACAATAGGGATTCCTAGTATGCCATTTCTATCATTTTCACACTTTAATGCAGAACTGGGTGTGAATGATCTCCTCTGTGATTACTGAATTTTAAGATAGCTATGCTGGAGAGACTTTATGTAAGAAAAACCATGGGAATCATGTTATTTTCAAGGGGAAGTTGGCTAGTGGGATAAATTTCTACAGCTTTATCATTTGTGTTCTGAAATCTGCTCTCCTGCATTTCCCTAATTAATTTTAAAAGAATATAACCTCAGTGTTTAGCTGTCTGCTCAAGCTCATCAGGTTACAAACATCTGCTGTTCTGAAATGCTTTATTGTGACCCTGGCAGGGGTGGTGTATTTCTTAATATTTCCAGGAGGTACATCTCTTTGTTTGAATTCAATACCTGGCGTTAGAGCCTTCACATTGAAGCAGGGTGATTGACAAGTACTCCTCTAAAAGTAGCCAACGGTGTACTGTGTATAATCTTATGAACAGTCTGCCAAAACGCACCACATTCTTATTACTGTCTGTTGAATCATTTTATTAGGTTTCATCAGAACAAGAGAAGGATCAAGAATCAGCGGACCAGAAAAATTTCCCTGAACACCCTACAGTGGGAGAGATGAAACAATCTGTGCAAGGCCCTCCGTCTCTTTTACCAGAGGCAGCTCGGCCACTGCCCCTGGAAAAGACAGACCTGATAGAAAACAGCATGAACAATGAGAAAACTAAGGAGGAGGTTCAGCACTCGTCCTCTTTCTCAAGTACATCCGTGCCCCCAGAAGAAGACACTGTTCTGGATGCCACCATCACAAAGCGATTGCACCCCCCAGCAGATGCCCTGGAAGAGAAAAAGCCTGAACAAAGACTACACAAAGCTTTTACTGACAGCTTAGAAAACGAACCTGCAGAAATGCCCTTCACAGCTTTCCCAGTCCAGCTGCCCACTCAGAGTGACATGGAAGATGACAAATTGCCAGAGATGGCCGATTACATTGCAAACTGCACAGTGAAAGTGGACCAGCTGGGAAATGAAGATATCCACAACGCACTAAAGCAAACACCCAAAGTACTGGTGGTGCAGAACTTTGACATGTTCAAGGAAAAAGAGCTGCCCGGGTCAATGAACGATGACTCCACTTTTGGTTACACGCCGCTGCTTTACTCAAAGGGTAATCCAGGCATCATGTCACCCCTGGCAAAGAAGAAGCTGCTGTCTCAGGTCAGTGGGGCAGCCCTGTCATGCAGCTATCCTTATGGCTCTCCTCCACCTTTGATCAGCAAAAAAAAACTGAACAGCAGAGATGAACTGTCCTCAAGCATGTTGCAAGGTCCCCATGCCCCTAATTCTGATCCTGTAGCAATTAATAGGCCCTCAGTCATACAGCATGTACAGAGTTTTAAAACCAAGGAAGAAAGGAAATCAATTAATGATGTTTTTAAACATGACATGCTAAGTAAACCGAATCCTCAGCGCTGTGATTTTTCAAAACATCACCTCAGTTCTCTTGCCGAGTCATACGTACCGAAGACAGACATCCAGGACTGCAAAGATAAAATGAGTGAGAAAAGGGGACTGCAGCACTCCCATGTGCCCACTTTCTTGGCAGATTTTTATTCATCGCCTCATCTGCACAGCCTTTATAGGCACACAGAACACCACCTTAATAATGAACAGACATCAAAGTACCTCCCCCGGGACATGTTCAGAGAGTCTGAAAATATTTCTACTTTTACTCAACACAAACACCCAGAAAAACTAAATTTAAATTATCGCCCATCTTTGCATCAGCAAGAAAAAAAGGCAGCAGTGGAAGCCTCTTCAGATGATCAGCCAACAGATTTGAGCCTTCCAAAGAGCATACACAAACAGACTGCAAAGGCTTTGGGCTCCAGCCTCCCTCATTCATCCATGGCCCAGCAAGAAGGCAAAGGCATCTCCCCATTCCAGACTGCAAGCAGCCAGGCGGTGAGCCTAGACTGTAATCCCAAAGCTTGCCGTGTGTCCCCTATGGCCATGACAGCCCCGAAAAAACACAGTGAGTTGCTCCACAGGTCTGGGAAGCAGCAGGCCCAGAGGCTGGAGAATCTGAGGAAGCTAGAGGGGATGGTGCATCCTATTGTCAGCCGCAGAACGAGTCCTCAAAATGTGGGTGCTGCCCGGCCTTTGAAACGGAGCCTGGAGGATTTGGACAAAGTCATTTCTGAAAAAAAAATCCGAGCTGTCTCTCCTCTGCACTTACCAAAGGAGACCGCGGCAAAAGACAAGGTTCCTGACCCAGAGGGGGAAGGCAGCAAGCCAGTGCATGGCCTCCATTCTGGCAGCATGCTGGAAAGCCACAAATATCCCCTTTCAGCCCCCATCTTCCCAGGCTTGTATCCGGGAAGCCTGTGCACGGGGCTGAACAATCGCCTCCCGCCTGGGTATTCTCATCCCCTGCAGTACTTGAAAAATCAGACCGTGCTCTCCCCACTAATGCAGCCTTTAGCTCTTCATTCCTTCATGGTGCAGAGACAGTTCCTCACATCCCCTGCAAACTCTCAGCAACTGTACAGACACTTAGCTGCAGCAGCACCTGTAGGAAGTTCCTATGGTGACCTTTTGCATAACAGCATTTATCCTTTAGCTGCTATAAACCCTCAAGCCGCCTTCCCACCTTCCCAGCTATCCTCTGTACATCCCAGCACAAAACTGTAAACCCCCTTGCTCACAAAAGAAGGTCTGAGGAGAAGTTAAGTTAGCAACATTCCTCCCCCTGTGACGATGCCTCGCAGATTTAGCAGTCTGTATTTTTGTCAACCAGGATGCAGTCGTGTCTTGCCTAGAGGAGCGCTTCAGCGTTTGATGGAGACAGGACTGCTTCTTTAAATCTGGCTCCCACATCAGTCCCCTCACCCTTTATCCCTTTAACCCAGAGAAAGAAAACCAACAAAAAAAAAAAAATAACCAAAAAAACCCAAACAAACAAAACAAAAAAAAAGAGATAAAAAAAAAAAAACATTGGATCTTGCATATGTGGTTTCTGAAAGGACTTGTATATGGTAAGAGCAGATGTTCAAAAGAAGCCATGGAAATGCAGGCTCAGTCCTGAGCTCACTGAAGTCCCATGCAAGGGCTGCGTTTGCCTTTCCCTGAGCCGAGGACCAGAGGCCATGCGTTGTTGCCAGTGACTCAAGGACTTAAGATGAACCTGGAAAGGAGAAGTGGGCCGAGAATCCATACAATCAGTGGATGTGCTTTTTTGGGTAACTTTTCCTGACTTTTAAAGATTCAATCAATGCAATGTATAGTAAAACGGCAATAGATTCTTCATTTTAACACTATTAGAACAGAAGGGTAAACACTGTTTAATTTGACTGTATATATCCACTTCATAAACTACCAGTGTCACATTTGGTCACGATAATTTATATAGTTTTGTTTGTCCAGTATATTCTGTGCTCTTTATGTTTGGTTTTCTGTTTTGGGTTTCTTTTCTTTTTTTTTTTTTTTTTTAAATTAAACGGTATCATTTTATCTGCAACTTGTTTAAAGGCTGTGGCTGTCCTATTTTTTTTTTTCTTTTGTGTGTCTGTAATTTTTCCAGTTTCTTTACACTTTTGAGCAGCATTTTTGTTTCATTTTTGTGGTAACGTTTACTGTTTACAAACTGAAGCAACTGGTTCAGATTAATCTTAATGGTTATAAACATACTGTTGGTAATGTTATGGTGCAAGGGTGCCAACAAGTTTCCTTTCCCCACGATCTGCCGCTGTGAGGTGCAGAGCACCTTTTGCCCTCCTCCCATAGTTGTGATGGCTCCCACACCGCTTCTCCCCTCCCACCAAGCTTTGCTTTCCCGTATTGTGGTCCTTGAATTTGTCGAGTGTTGTACTTAACTTTACCTAGGCTGTGAAGCCTTCCTGCCTACCAGAGAAACGGTCTAGAAAACAAAACCTCCCTGGCACGAGCTGCTGGATGACAAAAGAGCCCAGAAAATGGATTTGTGGTTTGTGAGAATGTCAAGAATTTCAGAAATCAGGACAGGGGCCAGTGTTGATTTGGGTCAGAAGCTTACAGGTCCTGTGCCTCATGAGCAGGCCGGGCTCGGTAGGATGGGTAGGGGATTGCATGCAGTGGTTGGGATGGACCTTTCACACCCCTAAGGGTATCTCAGCCTCTCCCTGGGCATCCTTTCATAGGGGGAAAGCCCGGGTGTGGAAGGGCTGAGTTTTCCTAAAGAAAGAGCTTCTCTATGGCTGTATATTCACTTTGCAGGACATCACCACCATGCAGCTGAGCACAGACATCGATAAAGCAAAGTGTGACCTGGAGGCTTTTCAGAATGTGAAAATTGGTTGTGATTCAAACCATCTCAGTTACTGTTCAAATACAGCATAATCAATACGAAAAGAAAAATGGAAACTACTAAGAAACACTTTGCATGCTAGGCATGTCATTAAATTTTCCCGTGATATGAAGCCAAATACAATATATAATGTATCATATTTAATATCCAAAGGTGGAAACCAGAATAATATACTCATCTACTGTTAAAGATCCAGCTTCTTCAATTAAATACTTTATATTCCTGTGGTAAAGCTATATTTAAATGATCGATAAACAGACTAGTAGAACTTAGAACATGGATATACCAGTGCAGAGCATCCTACTGCTCCACAAATCGTACAGGAAACAGAACCACAGGCTCATCCAGGCAGAGGCCACAGTGTGGAGGACATCTGTAGTAAAGTTGCACTAGATCTTAATCATGTGAGAATCAGGGGTTTGGGGGTAGGGAGGAAGAGGGCGGGGGAAGGGGAGAGAATATCAAAATCTACAGCAAATGCAAACAGAAGCTCGTTGTGTGTTTGGCAAAGCAGGCACTTCTCTTCCGTCTTTTGGTTGTGTGTCCTGGAATCGTGCATTTGTTTATGCGAATTGTCTGATTTCCCTTTTGGTTACATCCCGTTGGAGTTCCATGGTAGACTTTTCAGAGCTGTGCTGGGGCAGCGCAGGGCTGGCGGACAGGAGAGAGGGAAGGAAGGATCCCCGCTTGCCCCATGGGGAGGCTGCCCACTGCTGGCTGGGGAAGCTCATCATACACTGTGCAAATAGCAAGGGCAGTGGAAAAGAAATGATAGCGTAAACCCCAACAGAAGCATTATTTGTTTAAAAACTTTTAACAGAAATCTTGGAAATCTTTCAAAAGACTATTGAATTCCCTATTGGCTGAAAATTCCTTTTTCTTGTAATGTCTTAAATGGGGCTTTGTTTGCATTGTTTGAGTTCAAGGGGCCTTATTATTGAATGAAATTGCACAAGCTTTTCTTTGTGCAATCAAACCATTGTTATTGGTAAGTTTGTAAAGGAAACTGTAGAATCTAATTGGTAATAGAGTCATAAATCTATTTACCAGGAGCCAGTTCCAAGAAGTGTTGCAATTCAAACGCACTATGTCCAGGATTCATTAGGGATGCTGAAGGTTGTGAGATTCAGAGGAAAAGGCCTGGCAGCAAACGGCTCACGGGTAGCTTGTGGCCACACGCTGAGCTGGACTTTGCGGAGCACATGGGAAGTAGGGTCCGGCTCCCGGTAAAATCCAACCCCCTCGCTGGGCTGGGCAGGAACGAGCTGCGTTTTGCAGCAGGTCTGTCCTTGCCGGGCTGGTGTGAGATGTCCCCCCGCTGCATCCACGCTTAGGAAGCAGTTAGTGCAGGCTGCAGAGGTCATCTTGACAACAGCTGGAGCTGGTGCAGAGGCAAGTGCTGTGCCCACCCCCCCAGGCCCCTGCGGCCTGTCCGGAGCAGCGGGGCTGCTGCCTCCTAGGGCACCTCTGGGGTCCCCCCTGGTCCCTTTCTTTGCAGTGGCCAGTGAAGGAGGTGGCGGCTGGCCCCGCTGTGCAGGTGTTGTGGGTTTAATGCTGAAGGGGACTTCGTGCACTGGTGTGAAGGGGCAGCATGGGCAGTGCTGCCATGAGCACGCCCTGGGTGTTTGCTGTACGCGTGGTGGATATTTCACTCGTTCTCTTCCTCCTCCTCCCCTCTCCCCCCAGCCCCACAGTTTTAAATATGTTCTAATAATGGCAGCATAATCTACTAGCTGTTTATACTTTTTTAACTTTCTTTTGTTGTAAATATTGTATACTTTTTGTGATTCAAGTTATGTAGCCTATATGCTCTGTAAGGTGATGATTTGTATATATAAAAATGGCCCAGTAATATTATATAGTTTCCCATTTAAAAGGTTATTGAGTAACCTTTGCGTTAGTTTAAACACTACCAGAAATAAAGCTGAGCCAACTATAAACACTCAATTTTTGTATGTTTTCCAAATCGTACTTATTAATGCTTTTGATACTGTATTATGTGCCAATAGTTTCCCAATCACATAGCAGGCAAAAGATATTTTGTACTTTTTGATCCACTGTAATATTTAATAAAAAATGTTACTATCTGTTCCCTTTTGCGTTTGATTAATAATTCTGTGAACAGCCCTTATCACACTGGATTACATATTATCCCATCCGACCTTTCAGCCCTCTTATATTGGCTTTTCTGGAGAAAGTATCTCCTCCTGCAAGTGGTTAGATTAAAGAAATGGAAGTCTGCAATTTCCTAAAGGAGGAAGAGACAAGATCTTCAGTCAGTGCCCCTCTATTTTTGCAGTGTGCTCACATTAAAGTGTGGCTGTGGTGAGGCTGGCTGAAGGAATGGCTTTGGAGGGGATAACATCCATGCTTAGCCAGTGGCTTCTGCAGCAAATTTGCTTCATTTGCATCTCGGAGCAGCAGTTTTTCCCCCAGTGCTGCAGGCTGGAGCCGGGATGTGAAAATGGCCCCGTTCTTCCCAGCACAACCACGAGTAAGACTTTGGAGTCAGATGCTAGCTAGTGATTTTGCAGTCTCCAGGTAGACTTAATGTGTACTCTGTGCCTTGATGGGTCCAAGAAGCCCCCCAAAACCTGGTGGCCTTTGAGGAGCTCTTTACCACATCAAGCACTGTCCGAGTGCTCTTACTGTCCTGGTCTTCGTAGATGAGAAAATCATCTGGTTTTGTGTAGGTCAGGACTGGCACTGCCCTCGCCCGGCACATCCTGGCCACAGGGGCAGGGCCACCTCATAATCCCACGTCATGGCTTAGCTCTGCTGTCCTAGGGGAGCGCGTGCAGAGAGCCCTTCCCCATCTCGGGGGGTCCCAGGTGAGTGGCACCGGGTGTGTGCCTGAGGCTGTTCGCCGCACCAGCCTCGGCAGGCGCACAAGGAGCTCCTCACTCAGTGCTTGTGAGGGCAGCCAGGCCCAGGGAGCAGTCCCCAGTGCACAGCGCTGTGAGGGACCCACCCCAGCCTGTGGGGAAGCACGGGGGCACCGTGAACCACAGGGAAGTTTCCCCCCAACGCTGCTGCAGCGGGACGGGCACAGACCAGTTTGACGTCACCGTTAGATGGGGCTTCCAGGTACGTGCTGTGGTTGACGGGAAGTCTCAAGAAAACCCGCACTTCTTGTGTGTGCCGGGAACTGAGGGGCAGAGCAGCCGCCGGGTGGGCGCAAAGCAGCACGGTGCCACTGCACGCGTGGGGCGGTGTGGATGCCCGGGGGGAGGCAGGGTGATGCCTGCCCCCACTGCTGCTCCAGGGGAGATGGCCCAGGAACAGGACAGGCACCAGGGTGTGGTGTCCAGAGCTCCCACCAGCACGGCTCCCACCAGCACGGCTCCCAGCAAGGCACTCCTTGAGCCAGTGTGAGGGTCGCCTATGTGCTTAACTGCCTTCTATAAGTTCTCTTCTGATGTCTGAGTCCTTGTTCAATCATTTCCTGTTTAGGGCGAGCTGTGCCAGGACTGCCACGGTTTCAGTATACGCTGTGTATGAGCAGAGAGAATAAACCTCCCTCTGGTTTAACCTGCTGCCTGGTAACTTCCTTTGATGCTTGTATTGTGAGAAATGGTAAATAACCACATCATACGTGTTGTCCCCACACCAGCCGTGAAGCTATGGGAGAAGACGCGACCCTCTAGCAAATCATTTCCTCCATCCACCTCTGTCTTTGCCAAGCTGAGGCATTTTATTCTTCCCATATTGAAATACTGCTTACCAGTGAGCACCTGAAGGAGGTGGGGGTGAATGCTGACACATATGGGTGCTGGCCTTAGCTGTAGCTGCAGAGGTGGCCAACACAACTTGGTTTCCAGCACCATGCTTTCTTCCCAGCCTCTGGATTAACGTGAGCCAACACTGCATGTTCCTGCTGTGCAGGGTGTGCCTGTTGTGTTGTGCTGCCCTGCCCACACCGCACAGCAAGGCTGCAGGAAGACCCCTGGGAGCAGCACGCTGGAGCTTTTCACACCCAGATGAGCAGCCCGGCCTGTGATGGCACTGAGGGGTCACAGCGTCCTCCCTTGGTTGGTTTGCTGGGGTCACATGGGTGTCAGTGAACCCANNNCCTGGAAGTGATGGATCCAAGGAGTCTGTGCTAACGCGCCCCAAAGGGCTTGCAGGGGAACGCAGGCACCCCTTGGGGCTCAGTGGACCCCACCATGTGCTGGTGAGGTCTGCAGGTCAGAGCCACACTTTGGGAGAGTTTGTTACTTTATTAGAGACTCGCAACCACTTCTGGTTTGCAAAGTGAAATGTCCCGCGGTCTGGGTGAGCACAAGGGGTGCTGTGCCACTGGCTGGTCACCTTGTCACGCCCGGGTTTTGTTCAGCTGCCAGCAGTGGGAAGTGAAGAGTGTTGGGAGTCTTGAAGCAAAGCAGAGATGCAAAAGGAGGTGATGCTGACTGCAGTTTAGTTCTCTGAGCTGAGCTCTGGGTCTGTGTCCTGCTGGCTGCCATCCTGTGATCGCACAGCAATGCCCCATGCTGCGCTCCTTGCAGTCACAACCAATGTACAAGAACGATCTGGAGCAGCTCCTCTGGTTTTCCCTGGTTTCTGGGCCACAGCAGCCTGCACGCCTGATGCCACACAGGACCTTCATAAGCCTTTCACCAGCAGACAGGGCATGGAAGGCTGGAGGCATATGGGTCCTGGGGCAGGATCCCACTGCCCTGTATGGATCCCAGAGTGTGTGGCTGGTTGCAGATGCTCAACCACCAGCTGCATCTCCCAGCAGTCTCTTGGGACCATCCCTAGTCCTGTGGTGATGCTGAGCCACTGGGAGCAGGGCTGTTCCTCTCCCTCTGCACTGCACCAGCCGTGCCTCTGCCCCAGAAGTTTTGAGGAACAATTTTAGCCAAGTTTCTGGTGCTGCCAGGAGCAGATCAGGCACAGACACCACTGGTGATCCTTGCTGGCCCTGGAATTGCCCTGGGAAATGCAGTGCTCACCTACAGGCTTTCCAGGAATATCAGGCATCTTCGACTCCTCCTGGAGCAAGAAAACCTGAGCCTGTATCTTTGCCTTCCCCAGGTGGAGCCGTCTCACAGCTGAGGTGTTATCAGAGGGTGCTGCCTCCCCAGCTGAAGGGAAACCTGGGAGTGCCCTCTCGGAAAGCAAAAGGAGCGGCCACCAGAGCATCCCCTATCCCCCTCGCGTGCGTCCGGGCTTGCGACTGCTGGAGGTCTGCGTTTCTGCAGGAGAAACCATGGCTGAGCCCTGGCGCAGGCATTGCCGCTCCTGCCTGATGCTATTGAGACGGCGCATGTCCAGTGAGCAAACAGGGATGCAAGGGCTGCTGGATACAACTTAATCCGTGTTTTCATTTAGCTTTTTCATTTATCCTTCATGGGATTAAAATAGCCAAGTATTCGCGATGTTAGATGCTCCATCTAGTGTCTCACCTGGGGAATGAGCCCCAGTGCCACAGCAGAGCCTGGGATGGGACATCCACCCCCTGTCCGGTGCTCGGTACGTCGCGGACTGTGCCCTCCTTCCCTGCAGCAGTGAGGTGAGGTGCAGTGAGATGAAGGCCGGCAGGCTGGGGCGCTGGGGATAAACGTGTTTAAACTGAATCAGGCAAACGCATGAAGACTTTTGTGGCTGCTGAAAACCAATGGCTCAGGTTCAAGTGCTGCACTACAGGGAACCAGAAGTCCTGAGCTGCTCAGCTGTGAAGACCTCCCTGTGCTCACCAATGGGTAGGAGGTGCTGGGAGGGGTGGCCATGGGACGGGATGCGTACCTTGGCCTTGGGTGCTGCACCCAGCTTTTTTTAGGGGGGGTTGGGGATATGAGGAGCATAAAAGCATTTAAAAAATTGCTGATAAGCCAATTTGCATCTCACGGCCATCACCATGGCATCCAGCCCAAGGCAGGTCCTTTAAGAAAGTCAAAAAGGGGGGAAAAGAACCCAGAACTTGCAGATTTTATTCATATAGCTCTGAAATGTACTCAGGAAAGGAAAAAATCCCCTCAGTGTCTGAGGCAGTCCCATCCCCCAAAGCACATGTGTGGCCATGGAGCGGTGGTGGTGGGCTCCCTCCTCTGCTGCAGACCATGCCATGGGGCAGCACTGTGCTTTGCAGTGATACCAGGAGGTGATGCCACGCCATAAGGTGATGCTATGAGGTGGTGCCGTGACACTAGGTGATGCCATGCCATGAGGTGATACCGTGAGGTGATGCCATGCTGTGAGGTGCTGCTGTGAGGCAATGTCATGCCATAGGGCGATGCCAGGCTGTGATTCAATGCTGCAAAACTCCACATCTTGTACAAGCCATGAGAGATGCTCTTTAGCCATTTTGGTGCCAAAACCATTTGTTTGTTGAAATATCCAGTTTGTGACTTCCAAGCACCTGTTCTCTCAGCAAATGCCCCCTCATGCTGGGAGACACCAGAAGAATGAGCAATGGCCCCTGTTTAGGGGCCCCCACACCAGAGTGCAGGAGCTGCAGTACCAATGAGCAATGCTGTGTCCCTAGGGCTGGACACTGT
>JAVHNF010005114.1:0-24780 GCA_034783455.1 Micropsitta finschii | reverse complement strand
TAGGTGTCCCTGGCCATGGCAGGGGGGTTGGAACTAGATGATCTTCCAACCCTAACCACTCTATGATTCTATGAATGAATTCCTTGTTTTACTTTGTTTGCATGCGCAGCTTTTAATTACCTATTAAACTGTTTTTATCTCAACCCATAAGTTTTCTCACTTTTACTCTTCTGATTCTTTCCCTTGTCCTGTTGGGAGGACTGAGTGGTTGAGTAGTACTTAGTTGTGTGAGTGGTTGAGTAGTACTTAGTTGTCAGCTGGCGTTAAAACGTGACATCCATTCAAATAGGAGATCAAAAAAGATTTTAGAAAAAATGTGTGTCTCACAATAAAGTTAACTACTATAGTTTCATCTTTGTAATTTAGAAAGTAAATTTTACTTCAATCAGTGTAGTAATCTGAGGCAAGCCCTTCTCTAGACATCCATAAAGTAGTATTGCAAGCAGGCTTTTTCTCCTCTGCACTGTCTTCAGACAGTTAATAGAGCTAATGTGTAGATGTTAAGTTCAAAAAGAAGTATTTTGACAGTTTCATCTGATGGTACCCAAGTTTCTTGTGGGACTTCAGGTTTTGTTAGTAGTGGGGAGGGCCTACTGCTCAAGTTCAATTTCCCTGTAGAAAATCCATCTTGTCTGGTAACTCCGGATCAACTCAGCTTATTCAGTACTACACAATGCTGCCTCAGAGAAGACATGATTTAGAGCAACCTAGTGCCTTTGGGACTGTTCAGGTACCTGGTACTGGACTCCAACTTTGCCACCAGACTGGCACAGATCTGTAGCTGACAGACCATGGAAAGCCAGGAGATATTGGTGAGAAGCAGGATGCATGAACTGTTGTACAAGCGATGGACCATGTATGGGACTTGTGTTTCCTTTGCAGTTGACTGCTGAAAGTACCCGCTGAAGAAAATGTCTTGGTGGGCTATCAGATATTTTTTAGATTAAAGATTTCTGACTGACTAATGTCCTGCAAAATGTGGCCCAGAAAATCTTATTCTGAAGCTACCACTGCCTGGCCTATAACTTGTGTTGCAGTCCAAGTGTCTCTTACAAAGCACTGTCCAGCTGTGGCCTAAAGCCATCAGCAGCAAAGAAGTCTGGCTTTGAAGCCTGCAACAATTTTTCTTAGCTAACCATGATGACATCGATGGCTTTCTCTCAGGTGGTACCAACCACATCTCATGTCAATACACAAGTACCATGTACTTATTCAGTGTGTGTATATCAATGCACAGCGTCTGGGGAACCCAAGGCTTTACAATGGTGACCACACAGATGTCATTAAATACAGGGAGATTGAATTGAACAGGCCCTGTGGCTGCTGGCCATGATGACATGAAGCAAGACAAGGGAGCAGGGTATGATGTGGTACACATTACCTAATAGCTAGACTAGAGCAGCTTTGGGAATGTGCCTTACTCTGTATATGGAGGAGCCCCATTAGCATCTGTAAGTCCCACTGACACTCTGAACCACATTGAACAAGTCTGTAAAACAGAAAAGGGACAAAAGCTTGGTCCTGCTGAAAAAACACAGCCAAACTCCCATCAGCTTTACCCTGTGACTCTGTACCACAAGCTGTTCTGTGCAGATGGACCTCTGATTGTATTCAAAGCTTCGCTGGTTTTCCTGGGGCTGCAGATGGCTCTGAGATCTGCTGCACAGAACAGGGCTGAAACAAGTGCTCAGAGAAAGAAGCCAACAGGCAGTGTCTCTAGCTCGGAGAGGCTGTAGCATGCTGTAGCCTGGTCCTCTGGCTTTGCAGACCCTGCAGCCTTCTGAGGCCTCCCTGCCTGGGGCAGTGGACTGAAGGGTATTAACCAGGAGTCAGGGGAAGACGGCAGCAAAGCTCAAACCTATTGCTGAACACCTCTTGAAATTCCCTGGAGCTTTCAAGGGTGACAAGCAACGTTAAACACCTGCCTCCCTCCCCAGCTTTTTTTAATGTCACTTGGTGGAAAATAAAGTATCCTCTCTTATGCATGGTGAAAAGGTCAAAACCACTGCAATTTGGGAATATGATGGTTCCAACCAGGGCTTTCCTGAGGAAAACATTTCCCAGAATTTTTTGACGTTATCAATCCTGGAAAAGTACTGCTTGAGCCATGAATGGTGTTAAATCAGAAGGAAAAAAAAAAATAGGAAGATGTCTCTTACGGCCACGAGATGGCAGCTGGAGTCTGGGAAGTTTTTTGCAGGCACAGTAGCTTCCATGGAAAACTGAGTCATTTGCCAGCCCAGTTTTAATTCGCACAAGACAAGAGTCTGCATTTGGGAATATGCACCTGCAATGCTTTGGCTTTGAACATTTCACATGTGAGCTCAGAGCGAGTTTGCTCTGAAATATCTGATTACCCCTTTCATTTCCCAGCTCCTCTGAGCCTTCCGCAATTAGTCAGTATCAAATAAATGCTTTAACCAGAGTAATCCCTGTTGATAGGAAAACAGAAGTGCATCTGGTTTAACACTGCTGTTATGATCTAGTCTGCTCCAACACCTAATTCAACAGAGATCTGTAGCCAGATGCTCTGCCCCCCTCGTGCCATGATCACTTTGGTCTGCAGTTTCTCCTGGAGCTGTACTCTTTCACTCACCTCTTTAAATGGCTGACTGTTTGTGTTGTTAATCGATGATTGTGTTTCATTCCAGGATAGACCACATTTCAGCAGCAGTTTAAACAAGCCCTAGGATGCCCTTTGCCTCAGCAATGCAATTCAGTTGGGCTCAGGCTCTGAAAAGGTCTGTCATGTGGAGCTGCTCTCATGAGTGCTGCCCTCACCAAGGGTTGGGAGATGATTCACAAGCAGAGGTGAACACCCTTCCACACAGGCAGCATGAAGCCTGAGATTTCTCAGCCTTGTTGAGGTCCTCACAGTGGCCAGAGAAATGTAAACTGGAAAGTGGAGGTTTAGGGCAGAAATGAATTATCCTGGTAGAAGAGAGGAATGAGCATTTACATAGATGGATTTTAAGACCATAGAAGAAGCACATGCGGTGGTCAAGGTAGTAATTTGGAAGTCCTGCTGTAAAGCCATTTGGTATAGAGCCAGAGTACATGAAAAGTGTCAATGCCTTTGGCTGCTTTTCCCAGAAGTGACAGAATGCTATGCTCGATCCCCACCTTTTGCAGCTGCTCAGCATATGCCAGTGCTGCACAGGATTCCTGTCCTTTGCAGAATGGAAAATATGCTAATATTTCCATATTTCTGCCTATGGGAGATCTTCACATGATGTGCAGCTATCACTGCCCATCTTCACTCCGTTCCCTGTTGAGCACTTGTTTTCCCAGTTGGGGCAGTGATAATCATGACACAGGCTTCTGCAGCACCAAGCAGTTTCTCAGCTGAGCCAGGTAACAGCACCTGCTGCTTCAGAACCATCTTACACCCCCTCCCCCCCCAAGACAAAGCCAAAAGAATTTGTTTATGATTTGTGCTATTGTTGCACTCTGAGATGCTGGTTGACACAGCTGGAGCCAGAAAAAAGTGGAATGGTTCACCCACACCCCAAGCTAGGAGAAATCTGCACCAAAATAGCCTGCTGTCCCCCCCATGTTGCCCATGAAATCTCCTGCCAGAAGAAAACATACCTGCTCCTCCTCCCTTTACAATTTTGCTTTTACATGCCATGAGCAGATAGTTCCTGGGAGCTGTCATGCTTCTTACAGCAGCAGGAGGGATTTCTTGGCAACTGGGAGGTCATAGGAAACAGTCGCTGTGGGAATGCTGAACGGAACAAGGAGGAAATTGTTATCAGCCATGGAAAAAGGTGAAGAATCATTGCAGTGATTTCTGTGCTTCTTGAATGGTTTGGTTTGTGGAATGGAAAGTACCTCTCTGGGTGAATTTGTTCAGCAAGCTTTCCTCTTTCTTAAGAGCGTAAGCACATTTTATAGGACAGGGGAACACAGCCAGATATGAACTGTTATATTCTTTTTCCCCTGACCTATCGTGAGCTATTTACAAAGGTTTAGACCAAGTTAAAGCAAAGATGAATTTCTGAGCCTGCTGGTTAATATCTTGCAGCTGCTCTTCTCAGGCTGATCCAAAGACCAGTAATGTTACCAGGCACCTTCCCTCTGACATCAGGGGGCATTAGGATGGGATTTATGCATTTGGCAGAGGTTTTCTAATAATTTATTTAAACACTGCAGAGAGCAGCAATGATTCAAGTCGAGGGTTCAAGATTAGAGCTCTCTTGAGTGCCAAGTCTTGTGGGTCTGCCTGTTGTTTGTAAGTAGGGCACTAACCTTGTGAGTGATATGGTCCTCATGAGAAAGGAACAAGTCTTTCCTCATTCCCTCCTCATCTTCAAAGCTGTTGTATACCTATGACATCCCCTTGCTGCACCTGGTGCTCTGTGGGCTCTCAGGAGACAGGTATCAGAGCTCTTATTCTGACGGATTCACACTGCTCCTGTCCTGCTGCTTTCTAAGCATTATCTATAACCAGCAAGCTAACTGTCCATGGATGCAGGCAAACATCAGCTTCTAGAGATGATTCACCTGTTGAATATGATGCATTTGGTCTGCGAGTCTCAATATGAAACTGGTTCTGCAACCAGGAGTTAGGATACCAGTTGATGCACCTTGCAGAAGAAAGAGGGAAATAAAAGAACAGGAAAGCAGTCTTATAAGTCACATTAGGGATGGTGAACTGCAAAGCTTGAAACCACAAGGTAGTTAAGGAAACAAAACAGAAGCAAAGGATTCAATGGACAGGAGGTAATGGAAGTTTGGGTTAGGTGAAAATTAGAAGAGACACTGAGAAAATTAACCAATGTCATCTCTTGGTCATTGTAGAGGGCAGTATCTCCCTGAGGTACAGCTGTTTGCAGGCTGCAGTGGTGTCCCTGGGAATGCAGTTCTACTGCCCACTGGGCAGTGCCTGCTATGCAGTGGGAGCCTGGAGAAGGAGTGGGCCATCATACAGATGTTCTAAGGCTTTTGGCCACAGCATCCCCTAAGTCTCCATCCCCTGCTGCTCTGTACAAGGCAGACATGCATGGTGACTCATGCACGTATTCGGTCACAGAGGTGCACATAGATGTGGGCTCACAGATGAAGAGGGAGTTCTGAGCACAGCAAAACTGGCCCAGCTCTGTTGCCATAGTGCAGATGCAGTGAGTAGACCAGTGGGAAGAGGTGTTGGCTGTAATGTCCCACCTGCTGTTATGCCCCCCAGTTTTGGCCCCCCCTTCTTCAGGAGCTACTGACTAAAAAACACTGTAAAAAGAGAATGAGGCACGGGACATTAACTGAATACAGAGAGGACCCAGTGTGAGGCTGCTGGAGTTCTTTTTGCCTTCCTGTCCTGGTAGGACTTGAGGTGACGGTCCCTGAGCAAGCATGAACCTGGTGCAGAACTATCTGTATCCCTAACAGAGACACCGCATGAACCCCTTTCCCTCCATGCAAAACTGCAGGAGCTGAGTTGATCATGAATCTGGCAAACCAGTGGGTGAAAGACTTGGAAGACCTCATGGGTTTGAGACCCTTGGGCATGAAAAGAGCAGCTCCTCCATGCAGTGTGCTTTCTTGAAGCTGTTGGAGCAGTTGAGTCAGCCTCTTGTTGGGATGTTGCTTCTGCAGCCTGGCTAAGGGAATCACTTGCACAACTGCCAGCCCATCCCTTGGCTCAGCACACAAAAGCTGGGGTGCTATGTGTCCTGCCTCAGCAGAGGCAGGCTTGCAGCTGTGCCCCAGTTGTGTGGAGGCATCAGGATCGCAAACAGAGCTGAAAACTGGGACATCCCTGAGGGTTTGTTTCTATAGTCATCCACAGCCATAAGTGCCAGGACTGTGATTTCTAAATCGCAGCCTGCAGATTTCTTTCTGGCTAATGACCAGGCCCTTTTCTCATTGCGCTTTTTCAGTTTCACAGTGCTTTTTCACTAATTCATGCTCACAACACAGGATAAGTGTGTAGACCCAGGGTCTGGTATGTGGCCCAAAGCAAGAAGTAGCTGGAAGCAGGAGGGGCAAATGGACCCATTCCCAGCCTTCCTGAGAAACTGGTATCACTCAGTTTCTTGTCTGAAGATGTGCTTTTTGGTGATACTTCCTCATCTCTTTCCAGCAGCAATAAGTAGAAAGATAAATCAGTATTTTCCCAGCAGTGCCCATAGCCGGATGAGATTCCCAGTGTGGAAATGGCACCTGCGTCATGTTCCCTTCAGCTGCCGGAGGAGAGTGCACTCCTGCCATCTCATGGATGTCTCAGAGAGGAAGGAGGAATTTCTTAACAGGAAGAGGGGATTAGGATGAATTTTTCTTCAAATCTATTTCAACAGTTGAGAATTTAGCTAAGTATTAAATAGATTTTTTTCTTTTCTCCTTTATGCAGGCTTTTGATTATGCAGTTTTTTGTAATGAACTCAATGTGGTTGTTTCCGATTTGGCCCTGTAGCATCTGGCAGGGAGCCTCTGTCTGAATGCGAGTCTTGCTGCATCCAGATTTGATTCCTTTTCCTTGGCACGGCTTTCCCTCCTGCTGATGGAAGCTTTAAAGAAAAAAAAAAACAACCACCATGACATCTGAAACACTGCCAGAAAGCATCAACATGCTTTCTGGCTGCCATCTATTGTGCAATGCAAACCTCCTAAGATTTAATATTTCTAAAACTGCGATGCACCTGCTTGCAAGAAAAACTACCTTGTCACATGATGACATGTTTTGTTAAATAACTTTTTTATTATTATTATTTATTAGCTTCAGAAAGTGGGTTTCTTCCCTTTCTCCCATTTTTTTCCCTCCTCCACCCCAAGATTTCTTCATGAAAAAATACTTTCCCCCCAATTAATCTGGAATTATATGATGCATTTCCCACCCTCTGGTTTTGACAGGTCTTTGTCTTCTGTCTCTGGTGAAAGCTTTGATGATGGGGTGCATTTAGTTGTGTCCTAAAGGCACTGCTGCTCACTATACCCAACCACCAGATAAACCCCAGCTTGGCCCACCTGGGAGATTGCCAGCTCCTGCAAGGTCACGTTGGTTCAATCAGCTCTTCACTACTCATCACCGGACTGAAGAGGGCTCTGCTGTCTGGCCAAAGCGAGCTCTCCTGGCTGCCCCAAAGAAAAGTTCCTTCTTGTTTGTTTTTTTTTTTCTCAGTTGTTTTTCAAGGTAGATTTCAGCTCCACAGGTGCTTTGCTGGGGTGGGAACTTGAGATGGATCTGGATGTCGCAGACATCAGGTGATGTGGTGTGATGGCTCAGGTGGGCCAGGAGAGCTTGGCGTGGAGAAGTCCCCTGAGAAACAAATGGAATCCCTTCATTTCGCTCCCACCTGGTAGATCAAAGTATTGCTCACTGATAACGTCTCCCAAGTCACCTTCCAGGTGTCACAGAGATAAGGCGCTTTGCTCAGGTTACACTACCAGTTGCTAGCGCTTGCTGTCACTAAAGCAAGACAAACTGTGTGCACACTTCAGGGGCTGCTCCTGAAAGACCTTTCTCAAGTTTTTAGAGGGGTGGCAGCGTGGTCTCACCTCCATCTCCCTTTGTCCAATTGTTTTTAGAGCCCTTTCATGCTGCTTCTGCCCTCAGAAGGTAACACAGGGGCTGGAGTTCTCCATAAATAACCCAAAAGCTGTGTTGTTTTGCTTCATTCAGTATCTGGCAGCCTGTCCAATGGGAGAGTTGGGACCCTGGAATCTGCTGAGCTACAGCACTTAGGGATCCCCCTTACCTTTATGGTCACTGTTTTTTCCATTACATTTTCTGTTTCACAATGGCAACAAGCAGAAAACCTCTGGGGAACAAACACACCCTCTTTTCTCACGTGTTCAGGCCCTTTCTGGGATGTTTAAACAGTCTATGGAGCCCATGGTGGGAGACTGTTAGGTGAGTGTAGGAGCTCTGGGCACCTGGACTTTGGCCACCAAGCTCCCGGCTTACCCTGGCCTGTCAGCTTCTTCTTCCCACAACCCACAAACTGCTTTTGATTCTCCACAACTAGAAAGGTGAAAGTGCTTGTTCAGGTTTCTTCCCCTCTCTGGCTCCCTGGCTTTGGGGGGAAGAATCATAGGGAGCCTTTAGGGTGGATGACTGTAGCTGCTCCATCTGAAAATAAAAAGGTTCCCTGTTGCTCTGAAGTGTTTCAGGGAGAGAATCTCAGCAAGTGAATATGGATGACTGTGTGTTCATTTGGAGGGGCTGAAAATAACAGTCTTTCCTGCACCCATTTTAGGGGTGAGGGGCTGAGACACAGAAGGACGAGGAGACCTGCCCAAAGCCCTGCAAGGACCCAGAAGCAAAATTTGGTGCTACTTCAGTTCCTTTGGGTAGGTGCTAACAGCTTTCAGTGCATGATCTCTAGCAGCAAACTCAGGAAGGGATTTCATGCTGCTGCTTTAAGGCCTATGTCTGCGTTACTGGCCCCTGTGATATTTAATTAGAAGAGGGGGACACAGGAAACCTCTTCCTTGCTCTTTGCTGTGAGCTGTCACTGCAAACCTAGCACCTTTGCTCCATCAGGGATATGCTCGAAGCCGGTATCTCGCTGTGGTGCTTGGTCTTTGGCAGCAAGGGATGGAGGAAACTGGATTTTATTTTCCCACCTGGAGTTATATTTCATCCCAGGCAAACATTACCCAATAACTGATATAAAATAAACTTGAAATACATAAAATAAAGCTTGACAACAACCTCTATTTTATGAGTTCACCTCAGTGAGATCAGGCAAAACCATTTCCGTGTGGGCAGGTTTCCAATCTGAACAAGGTCTCCTGTAAGGCTGTGGATGATGCTACTCTTCTCTAAACCAGTACAAAACATCTAAGGGTAGAAAAGAAGAGTCTGCACTGCAGCAAAGGCACTGGCCTCTGAGGCAGGAATGGGAAGACAGGGGTGTCAATCATTAAAGTGATAGATATGCCAATGGGAAGGCAATTTTCCTTTCAGTAACTTAAAATATGGATGAAAGGCGTTTGTTCAGGTTCCACCCATCCACGCCACTCATAGAGGCAGACCCTGGCCTCCATTTGTCTCCATCACCATGCCCTGAGCTGCTGGCTCTCCAGGGCTACAGAGGAGCTCTGAGAAAGCAGACATTACCCCAACAATCCCCGCATCATCCTCTGCACCTTCTGCTTTCAGCTGCTAATGGAGACTGAGGAACAACTCCAGGAGTGGAGCCACCGGTTGCATTTTGCACTGGCTGCAGTTGGGGTGTGTGTTTGTTTGTTTGTCCCCCTTCTCCCTCCACTGGTATGTGATAGCTGTGCTCAGAAGGAGCACCTGTTTAGAGTGTTATTCACTGTCTTCATTTAGAGCCAGCATTAAGCTACTTTTGCAACAGGGTTGATGGAGGCAGGAGGAGGCCAAATGATTTATCCAAATTCAGAGGAAGTCCCACTAAATAGCTTGTCCATAGCACCTATCGATTATCGGTCCTCTTCTGCTCAGAGGAACTGCATGGACCAAAGAACTGAAATGAGTATGGCAGGGAACAGCAGTTCCCAGCTCTGTTCAGATTCAGCTTTTCAGACTGGCCCTTATAAAGCTATGTAATGAAAATCCCAGAGAGAGCAGAAGGAGCTGTATGCTATTAGAATTAGGCTACCTCTCCATATCAGATGCAAAGGAATTACAGCTGCACACTGCACCCTTCAAACAAAGCAACAAGGTTATACAGTGGCCCCTCCATCGCCAGTGGGCTGGCTGGGGCTTTGCATCCTGCTGCATCCTCCTGGTGCCACCCCTCGGTGCCATCCCTGCTCCTCAGCACTGCTCCCTTCTCTACACAGCAGGGTTTGGATACATTAATAATCCTTATTCTTACTGAACTTTCCAAAACCGACTTTCTTTGATTATTGAGTATCGCTGTGTGCACGGTTGCTGTGCTTTCTCTCTACACAGTGACACTGGGTTAGGCAGGGTGGTATAGCTGTATATATATAGAGAGAGAGAGAGCCTCACTCTAGAGGCAGGTAGGATACCAAAAGCTTCCCCAGCAATATCCATGTTCTAAGCAGGCACAACAAACCACCAGTAGGCTCTACATGCTGAGAAAGAAGAGGAGGACCAAGAGCACAGGCAACAAGGTCAAAGCAATAAACTGTGGTGGAATATTTCAGCAATGGAAAATAACTTGGCCAAGCACCATGGGTCACTGATGGTTTCCTTTTACCCCTGTGCCTTCCCCAGGCAGACACACACACACAGGTTTAATGGGCAGTAGAAATGGGCACTGCCTGGTGGTTTCGTAGCTGAAGCTGCTCTTCCCCTGGTCTTCTGTCCTGGCTGATCTTTCTGCCCACTAAAAAATGCATACTCCCAGTTTTCCCCCTTCCAAGGACTTCCTTTTTCTCTGTTTTTCTTGTTTGCCACATCACTTCTTGGTTTAATCTCACTCTTACTCACTGTCAAAGGGAGGTTTGTCCTTTTTTGTGGATGAATGTCTCTCCTCGGAGCAGGCAGCCCAGTACCTCTTGCACTGAGAGTGCAGGGAGCAGGTTTGCCCGATGGGAGCAGTGTGGCCAAGGGCTGCTCGCTGCTTGCTCTGCTGGTCAGGGGTGCACCCACACCTGGACCCCTGTGCTGCCCATCACTGAGCCCTCGCTCTCTGATCCCCTTGGTAACCAAGCTGTGCAGCATAACTCTGGATTAATGGCATTAACCAGGCAGTGGAGCTCCTGCTTGGGCTGATCTGGCCTCCTGAACACAAACTGTACTTGATAGAAGAGCACGGTATGTGATGTGATAGCTACGCTGCTGCTCCTGCCCAGGATGGCTGCTCCTCATGGCCATAGCTACTGTTGTGTACCAAATCACTCGGAGCTGAACCAGGCACTGCTCCTCAGCACCCTGCTGCAGCATGGGGACCTTGCCTCCCCTCCACCAGTGCAGAAAAGGCAGCTGGCAAATTGGCAACAGTGCCTGATGGCCAAGTGAGAATTGCTTCATTGACATGGCTGCCTTCAGCAGGTGAGCAGCCTGCAGTTTTGACATTGGTATAACCGAAATAGATGGTTGCAAGAACTGCAAAAATTCTGCTTCTGCCTTTTTATTTTATTTTCCTTACTCAATTGAAAGAGTAGGAGGAGAGGAACCGTCTGATGCCACTCCTTGGATTCATCTAGAAGAGATGCAACAGGCAGATGCAGAGGTTGGCTGTTGCGTTTTACAAGTGCTGGCACTGTGATGCAGGGCAGCCTGAGCCCCATGAACCCCAGCTGCCCAGGTTCCCATTGTATGCATCTTAACAGGCTTCAGACAGCGTTAAAACTTACACATACACGTGTGTGCACACAATAGACAGCACAAAGACTTTAATATTTTAACCTCAAGATAATGGTATGATTATTATCTGGAGTAAGTATGGATGCAATCTGTTCCTCCACTCCTCCTGTTCACAGCCTCTGAATTAGACCCTGCGTGCTGAAGAGGCAGCTTCTTAAACACTCTGATTTAGGTCATAGTAACATGTAACATTTAGGTCTGGCTGCTGAATGTGTTCAGAAAGGTTTGCAGTCTTTGGATACTTGTAATTCCAGGAGGATGGATTTAGATCAGATATTAGGAAAAACTTCTTCCCTGTGAGGGTTCCCCAGAGAAGCTGCGGCTGCCCCATTCCTGGCAGTGGTCAAGGCCAGGTTGGATGCAACCTGGTCTAGTGGGAGGTGTTCCTGCCCGTGGCAAGTGGGTGGAACTGGGTGATCTTTAAGGTCCCTTCCAACGCAAACCACTCTGTGATTCTGTGCTGAGGAAGGTGATCACACTGCAAACCTCTGCTGTTCTGGGGAGTTCAGGTGTGACCTCTGCAAGAGCTGAGGTATTTCTGTGCTCAGGTATCATCTGTACCTATTATAACCAACTCTTCTGCCAGTTATCCTGCAACTTGTCAGGTGGGAGAGCTTCTGTGATCCACCCCGAACAAATGTGAGCTTGTGCTGCCCACAAAGATAATCACATACGAGCTGTGCTTTGTAAGGACCCAGCTTCTCCCAGCTTGTACCATCCAAATTTAGCCGGTGTTAACCCTCTTACCCACTCACAGTGATAGAGGGAGTTTGGTGGTGAAGGGACACATGAGAGGTGCAGAGCAAAGTCAAGCTGTTAGAATAAAAATGCTCAAGCACTTACTACTACTGCCATGGGGAGTGGAGGGATATTATTCAAGTTCATTATTCTGTATGAACAATTCATTGCAAATGTCTCTCAGTTGAGCCAGGCTGGACTCCCTCCAGGAAGAACAACCTGATAGTGTACATGTGCTCCACCAATTCCTAACTTCAAGCATCTTGGAAGCACCCATAGTGCAGTCTGGGTAGTGCTGACTGCTGCAGGAGCATAGGAAGACTGCACATCCACAGCCATAGCTGGAAACCTGAGCGGCAACATTTCACTGACTTCCATTAAACTGTGAAGGAAGTAGGAGGGAAACAAGTGCCTGGGAAACCTCTCCAGGGCTTCAGTGAAGGCTGCTGAGCGCGAGCTGGGTTCCCTTCCCAGGGAAGCTTGGATTTACCCAAATAGCACCCTTCGTGGAGCTGTGACAAACCAGATCTCACTGTGGTGCCCACATACGTGTTCCCCCTCCCCGGCTGTCCCCGCGCCAGGAGCTGCTGTCCTGTGCGGCCCCTCCAAGCTGTGCTGCAGGCAGGACCCACCCTTCACAGTCAAAATCCTCCCAGCTGGTCCTGCGCTACTCGGGCCTGGCTTTCTGTGTTGTGCTTACGTGTTCGAACAGGCCTCGCGCTTGGAGCCTCGGGGCATGAAAGCATAAACACGGCTATTCTCATTAATAGATGTGCCGAGCGCCGTGTGCTGCAACTTACGCAATCCTGCTTCAAACGAGTGTGAGGAATTCATAGAATGCTCATAAATCTTGATGGGTTCACTTTCACTGGGGGGTTCTATTATTCCTTTTTTAATTCTGTTTGCTCTGTTTTCCTCCCCCCATTAATCATTCTCTTGTTCAGAAGTTTCCTCTCTCCAGCAAGGGAGAATTAAAAAGCTCTGCTTGGCAGAGCTGGTGAACCACACCAGCTGCATACTAACGAGGATGAGGATGGCTCTCAAGCAATGTGTGGGCAAAGAAGGGATGCAGCCACTCAATCCAGCATGCAGTCTTCAATGGAAACCTGGATGTTCTTTGTAAGCAATGCAGCTCTCTGAAGGAGTAACCTGATCCGAACCTCAGTCTCACTTGAGTCCCACTGCAAGCATCATGACATTTGGCTATCTACATCATGCTCCATCTTCCGTAGTTCTGCAGTTAACCATGTTTTTATGTGTATGATCTACTCTTTGGCTACCCTGCTCAACTTTAAAAGGTTCAGTACCTTGAAACACTCTCTTAGATAACCATTGTCCTTAGATACCACACCAGGAAAAGCAGAGAATGGGGCACAAATAAGGTGGAACCACAGTATCCCACTGTGACACTGAGAGCCAGCCAGGAGGGAGAAGAGGAGTGGGACAGGCCCTGAAGTAAACTGCAGAGGAGATGGGGCTAGAGGGATGCTGGAGCATACCATAGGGTGAAGCTGGAAATGTGCCAGCACTGGAGCATGGAGAGTTTTGCTTCAAACAGGCACCTTGTGGGGTTTTGTCTAAAACCACCATATTCATGAGTCTCACCTCTCATTACAAAATAGCCTTGGAGGAGAAAAGTCCCTGAAGTGCGACCTGCTGGACTGAATAGCCAAAATGTCAATACGGGTATTACTCTGTTACTTTCTTAAAGACAGCTGCCTCAGCATTAGGATCTGAGGTTGGCCAAGCCCTCGTTATTCTTAGCAAACAGTTGTACTTACAAACCTGCTTTACGAGCACATGCCTGGTAGCCTCTTGTCCTGGTCAGACACTCATCTGGAGAAAGACATTGTGAAAGGAGCATCAGACTTGAGTCCTGCAGAAACCCAGCGGCACCATTGCCCCTTGTGCTGGCAGCGCACTCCCAGAGGTGGAAGCAAGGGTGTGAGGGAGCCCACAGATCACAGCTACCTCCCTGTCCTCCGAAAAACAAAGAAAGAAAGAGCCGGTTGGGGCTATCAGCAGCAACAACCTCACCGCCTCTGACCACGCAGCGTGTCACCAGTGAAGTGGCTTTGATGTGTCCCTTGCCCTGATTATTGTATTTTTAACAGTGGTTAGGTGGTTAATTACCTGAGAGTTGCAAGTGAAGTCTTGTTTTTCATACGTGACCTAGTAACTAAATTACCCCAGTTGCCGTTACATAATGTAAGTAACAGCTACATGATTTTAAAAGAAGAGTCAAATTTGGCAAACAGTTCAGAGTAATTTCATTTTATATTGGAGCCTAACACTAAGAGATTGCACAGAAAGCAGAAGGCAGCTGCCTGGAATAGTTTGAAATTAGTGTGTGGAAACGAACAACTATTATTATTGTGTTACTGCTTGTAATTCCCAAATGGAAAATTAAATTTCTATAATAGATACAGTTTTTAACAACAACAACAAAAAAAACTAAACACAAACAAACAAGCAAAAAACCAACCAACCAACCAAAAATTTTCTTTTTCTGGCAAAGAAAATTCTTTTAGGAAGTGATACCATTGAATGCATCTTTCCCAAGTAAGAAGTGAGGGGGGAAAAAGCCAACCTTGCAAGATTCCTCTGCATGGGGCTTTGGCCTTCTGCAGATACTGTTACAGGATTGTCTGAGATTTCTTCTAAAGGGCTGGCAAAAAGGTAGATTTATTACTTAAAGAAGAAAGCAAGTTACTTACTTAGCTTTTGAGCTGTAACACACGTTCACGGTAACTCCATTTAGCTTGGAATTTTGCATTCACTTACCAAAATATGAGATATTCCTTCTCCCCTACAAACTGATGAGCCTAACAACATGCATCTGACCAAGAACAGTGCAGAGAATTACAGGGCTGGTACTAGGAACACAGGATCACATTTCAGGCTCTTGGAGCTTGATATTGGCCAGTAAATTCTTGACCTTAATTTTAATAGGCTTTTACTTCTGCATATCAGTTTCTGTGGGAAGGCTGGCTCAGGCATGGGGACCTGGCCACCAACCCAGTCTCCCAGTCGGACCAACAGTAACTCAAACAATCAATGCATCTTTAATTTGAAATGCTTGATGACTAATCTCTTGTTTTCTTTAATTAACGATCTACAGTTAATCATTATGAATAGTAAATAGTCTATTTCAGCATTGGTAGCAAGATTTCCTATGGGAAAATCTTCCCCTATAGCTTTAATTTAAATATGCATTTTCACATCACACTTACCAATTTCTTACCTTTATGCTATTGCATGATTACAGGTCCATTAACTAATCACATTTGACAACTTGTTTATTGAGGGGAGCAACTACTTCACATCTCTTGCCTGGGAAAGAAAACACTCTAACAAACAATTATTCAGCAGCTGCAATCATGGAGCACTGAATTAATTGCTTTGAAGATCTCAGTCAAGATCTTGATAAAAATTAAAGAAGATGTTGTTTGACAGAATGCATGAATGAGAGTGCCAGAAAGGACTCTGGTTAGGGAAGGTACAGTCCTGCTCTCAAGGATTGCACCTTGAAAAGCCAGACTGCAACAGAGGAGGAGGCAATGGAAAAGCTCATTTGCCTGTTTGTTCTTTTATGATTTAGTTTATCAAAACCAGAACTCATACATATATTTTGATTATAAGATCAAGATGGTGCTAAAAGGGCAAACAGGTCTATAAAGGCTAACACATGGATATTTCATACATGTAACCTCTGTGGCTGACTTCTCTTGCCTTACAAATAATTAACCCAAAGAGTAATGTGAGGCTTAATGATTATAAAGCACTTCAAGACTTTCTCTGGAAGAGAGCTGCTGTGATTGCACTGGCATGGGATAAAAAGCAGAGCAACGCATGAGGCCCTCTTGGCTCTGGACCTGGCTGGGCAAAAGTGTCTCCATGCACAGCAGTGCTCGGTGTCATGCGCTGGGGAAAAACAGCAGTGCTGGTGCCATTTGCTCTCTGCCATGTGTCCAGGGAGGTGTCAGGAGAGTTTGCCTCTCGAGTGTGCATGCTGGTGCTTCGCAAGGACTAGGGCATTGTGGAAAACAGCAGGACCACTGCTGAATGAGCATCTCTTGGAAAGGAGTTTCTGAGATCTCTTCAGCTCCCCTGTCCGCTGGACATTCACTGGAGTAATTGCTGCTCCTTCAACAGCACAAGGAGGATCAGTGTCTCACAGGAGACAGTCCCAAACTCTGCTCCACGGACAAGACACAGCCTGCAACACTGGCCAAACACAATGCCTTCTTTCAGCTGCTGTACCTCATGTGCTTTGCATATCAGCCGAGATGAAACATATTCCTGCCAGATAAAACTAATTCCTATAGTAACACTGAAAGGGAAGGACAGCTTAAAGGTTCAAAACCCTCTGTTGTAAGGGGCTTAAAAAGTAAAGTACAAGGACCAAACAATATAATTTCTGACTATGATGTCACTATTAAAACCTGAAAAACTTGCCCAGTAAACTGAAGGACAGCCATAATGCCAGGTGGCTTTGCAGAAAACATCCTAATTGAGCTGTGGGTCACATGAAACTCCCAACAGTCAGCCTTTCAAAACTGCCCTGTTCTCACATTAAAAATATCTTTGTTAGTGTCATCTCTCTAGAAACGGGGAGAGCTTGAATTCTTTTCTCTTTCCTGCATGCCCTCAGTTTAGAAGAGTCTGTGAGGAGGGTAGTATTTAGGTCATGGCCATGAAACGTGTTTACTGTTTTGCCAAATTCAGCACCAAGAAGGACCAACTCCTCAAAAGGCGTGATGGAAAATACTGTCATGACTGTCCCTATTAATAAGTCAGGAGCTGAGAAGCCGTGGCCCTTGCACTGGCTCTTGTTCAATGTAGGCAAAAGAATACATTGAACAAAATTTATACAACAGGATTATACATTTACAATTATGTATCCTGATTCAAATAACTGTTTCTGCAGTAACCCCTTGGCTCTCTTTCATGCTTCAGTAAGAGACAGATGGAGCCTAACTAAATAATTGGCTCTATCTATTGCTTTTTTTTTTTGCAGGTATGGTTGACAGAACTTGCCCTGCTGAAGGAAATGTAGAGAAAGAAAAGTAAACAAATTGTTGCTGAAGTCTGTATTAATCACTCCAGCAAGGTGTAGGGTAGAAAACAACTGATACATTCTGGTTATCCTGATGAAAAATGTAAACAGCAGGTTACACATTAATGCTTGGAAATCACAAACTTTATTTGCCAAGGAATTATACAATTATTTAAATGGATGGCTGGAAAAGCGTGCCTCAGTCTGTAGACTTTACTGGCTATTGCATGCACCGGGATAGACCTGAGTTAGTCCCAAGACAGCAGACCTTTACGGAAGTATAATGATCAAGCAAATATTTAAGAAACTTTCTAATGAGGCCAGGAGTAAAATGTGATGTATTATTAGACACACAAATGAACTCTTATTGAAATAATAAAAATTGATATATTAAAGGCATGGTATAATAAATCCAATTTGACCTGCAGCTGTGTGTGGAATACCATTATTAGGATTTGCCCTTAATAACAAGCTTTCCATTTGCTTAATAAAATTTCAGTGAGACTCTCCCAACTTTGAGCAAAGTTCTTCCATGTTCAAAAAGCCAGACTGCCCCACACCATTTCAAATGGCCCATGCAGTGAGATAAAGCTATGCTGGTGCACAGAGCGGCTCTGTCCTCTGCGTTCAGTCAGTAAGTCTGAATTCAGGCCCTCAATTTTCCTACAAGCCAAATACATGGGCTAAGCGTCAGGCAGCTCAGTACTCTGACAATTGCAACTCTGGCTGATGCATCCACATCAAGAGAACAGTCAGTTAAAACGTGCTCAGTTTATTTTAAAAGCTCTCAATCCTTGCATACAGACACGAGGGACTACAGAGTAAAGATCACCCAAAACCAAGTGGAGTAAAGCAGCTGCTGCCATCTGAACAACAAATGCTGTGTAGACAAAGTGACTCCTCTCTAACATTTTTCCTGCTGTTGAGAAAGTTGTCAGATGTTAAGTTCACCCTAACAGCGCTAGGATCTTTCCTAAGGTGCACCTTAATTTAAGCACAGACCATTCTGGCCATAGAGCCATGGCTAATGAAGAATGAGCAACTAAAATGGAGAAAACAGTAATGAACTTAGTATGTTCTTGTAAACCAAGGGCAACCCTGAGCTGAAGTACATGTTCAGCTCTGGACACCGAGCTCAAGAAAGATATCAAAATACAGGAGATCTTGAAATAGCAGTAATTAGAAAATGGAAAATATAACCCAAAGAAAGATGGAAAAGACTGGGATTGTTTGTCTTCAGGGTGAAAAAACTTAGGCAAATAATTTGTATTTTGGTATCACCTTTATAGCCAGTGACAAAAAAAGGCAGATGATGGACTGACTCTTTACATCTTAGCAAAGGAAAACACACAAATTTTAAAGTTTGGAAAGAAAACTCCTGTGGTATCATCAAACTGCAAGTTCCACAAGGCAACAGTGATGCCAAAATGTAATTATATTAAAAAAATACAATTTTTTACTTTTAACTGCCACTGTGAATTCATGTCCAGACACAGACATGCAGTGAAACTTTGACAGGATAAAAGGTTCCCATGTCTGCATATAAAAGAGCCTGCAATTACTAACGGGTTAGGAAGAAACCATTTGTGTGTGAAACACAACCCCTCAACTTCCTTTTGCAGGTATTCCTGTACCAGCTTCTGACACAGGTGACACTGGACAATATAAAAAAAAAATCAGAGACAATGCAGACAATGCAGGTTACAAATTATGTTCTTTCAAAACTATTTTGGAAGAAGTTTGTAGAAATGTGAAGAAAAGCCTTAATAGAATAAAAGAGGCTTCAATAGTTACTATAATTTTTCTCCCTTTGGGGAAGTACATGAAGAACATTTAGAAAGCTATCTTGAGATAACAATCTTGAAAGATTGGGTTTTCCCTCATGAAAAGCAATTTATTTTGATGTCTCACAGATTTTTTCTGTGGATATACAATGCATATGTGGAAGGATTACAGCTTAACCACTTGCTAATGGTTAGATGGTTAGATCATCACATCTTACTTTACTATGATCCCTTAAAGCAAACTGCAGCATAATTTTCATTAAGTCACTCATCTGCATTGGCTTGCCTTGCAATTATCAATCACACTGGTTTTTTCGTGGACTCTTAAATCAGTCACATATTCTAAAACTGAAATGTCTAACAATTCTTTCTACTTTTATTACCATTCTTTCATGATAATTGGGCCCAAAGAACACTTTACTTGAATGGCACAGTTGGTTTTAAATTAGCAGCACTACACCAAGCTCTAGCTGGTGAGGTAAACAGGAGCTCCCCTTCAGCACAAGGCTGCCTATGAAAGAAAAAAAATTAATGGCTGGTATTAGTAGTGTCAGTGACTCATTCATGAAGTCACTTTACACAGCAGATGGAATTATGTAAATCTGCCTCATGACACATTTTCTTGCAAGACTATGAGGGAAGTAAAAAAAAAAAGCACCTAAACTATTTAGGCACATTTGTGGAAACAAGGCGCAGCTTACGTAACATTTCTAACATTACACATTCACACAGAGATCTGTTGGACACATTGGGCAATTCATTGAGCAATCATGCTAGCTGCCAGATGTTTGGGGATTTTTCTCCCTTCCTCCAGTTTAGAAAACTGAGGCAAACACTGTTTGCTACTGTCAGCACCAGCCTAGAGGGATACTTTTCTGCTGGGCCTGCTGAATGTATCTACCAGTAAGTTCTTATTTTACAGCAGCCATCACCCATGTTTTATAAACTGGAGTAAAGCTTAATGCAGTTTTAGATTGAAGAAAATTACACCAAAAGCCTTTTACTCTAGGAACTTTAATTTCACTTGCATATTTTAACAGAAATACATTATGTTAGCAGCAAAAGATTTCTATTCTAACATCTCACAATACATTAGTGTCCAAATTTTTCTACCAAGGCAATCTACATTAATTGTACATCAGCTCTGACAGTATTTCCAAATATGTACACACCACTGTAAAATAACAATATAATTACCATAGAAAAACATAAAATCACAATACTAGTAAAAATGTAAACATTTTAAGCTAATGTCTTTAAAATTGCAGAAGGTACCGTCTACCATTCCAAGACCAAGTGAACAGCTGAAGACATTAGATATAACATAAAAAGTTACTAAATTAAGTATTCGTTCAGTTAATATTTTAAAAGTTGTTCCTGTTCTGTGAAATTTATATTCAAGTTTGGGATAGCAACTGCTTTCAAGTTGTACTTTCTAAACGAAGAGTTCAGGTTGACTATTGTCTCTGACTGACTTCAAGACAGCAATCCCACTACTTTTTAAGCAGCAGTTAATTCATTCCAGCAGCAAACAAGCAGATACAGTTTTCAGAGCAGGCCTGACATATTCCTCACAAAAGTACCTAATCACAGGTGTAATTCAGCTGTAGCAGATGCTACCAATGTCTTTACCATGCTACACTGAGTAGTTTGAGCTGTTCATTCTGAGTGCAGTGACTCTGAACAAACGCTGTGTTTCCATGGGCTCCGCTGCCAAGCAGCAGCACACCAACTTGCCTGCACACATGTGAACATGGGGCAATGGGACCTAAGGTTTACGAGAAGCCACGGCATCCTGCTGTCTTCCAAGCCTTGTCCCAGCAGGAGGCTGGCTAACATCACCTGTGCCTGTGTAAAACACTTCCTATTTTGGCACTCTTTATAAACACTAATCAAGTAACTTCACTGATATTTTGACTTATGCAATTAAAGCACCCTCATGATTGAATGAAACTGACAAGATGACTTAACGGGTACATTCTCCTTCAGTGCTGAGAAGCAGCAGTTTAACAGTTTTCACCATGGCCCATAGGGAACAGGCTGCTTCTAGACTCCCCTTTACCTCTACTCTGAAGGATGGAAGCTAACAGCAACCCAGCCCCACACGCTACCAACAGATGGGCTCCCGTTGCTGTCTTGGGCCATGATCTTAAGACAGCACAGCCTGGGAAACGAATCAGTGCAAAGTCTAAAATGTCACTGTACCACACTGCAACATAGCTGCCTTCCTCATATTAGTTCATATATTCCTCATATAGTACTTGGATACAAGCACTGTATTGGTTTTAACTCCGGTTTTGAATATTGATCCTCATTATAGCCAGGAAAACTTGGGAAAAATAAACAAAACCAAAAAACCACAAAAAATCTCCAAACAAACCAAAGGAAACATTCTAATTTCTGAGCAAGCCTATGCAATGATAAGGGACCAGTATCAGTAATAACGTATTTTCCTCACAGATGTATATTCTAATTACACTCTTGAAATTGTGTTCTGTTTTTATAACTAATATTTATTTTCTCTTGAATAGACAAAAGCTGAGTATGAAAGTATTTCCTGTAACTTACTTTATTGTATAGCTAAGATTTGCTGGTAGCCTGCAGTTTTTATCAGTTAAACCAACTTGCTTAACAGAAGATTCAAAGGCAACAATAAAAGGCAATACAAAAGAGAAAAAAAACCCAAAAAAACCCAAAATTGACTGAGTCAGTAATAGTAAATACTAAAACCTGAAGACAACTGATACTTCATAATAGGGATTATATAGTGGTTTTTTAAAATAATAGAAACTACTTTCAGTAGCAGAAGCCTTTCCAGCTACAGGAGCTTAAATGTGCAATTAATTAAACAAGTCTCAACATTGCCATGACATTTCACAGGACAGTAAGAACAGCACTGTTGTTCTAAAGCAGGATGATCAGGGTAATTAATGGTCTAGTTTGCTTAGTAGGGATCAGGGTAATATAGTGAACTGGCTCATATGAGTCTAATTTAAGGATAGATATAAAATGTCAATCAACAAAGCTTCCTGGAGAATAGGTCTTGAACAGCAGCTTGAATTTTACTCATCGATATAGTAAGCTGGGCTTGCAAAGATACCTGCCCTGAGGTGTTACCCATAAGAACCCTAAGTCACATACTGACAACCAGATGAACGTGTCATTTTCCTTAAAAATATCAGTACTAGATCAAATCAATATAGAATGTTATGCTGGAGACAGAAAACTAATTTCAAAATACAGCATTAACAGGGAAATCCACAAGAACTACAGTTGGTTTCCATCTTGTTCAAGTTTTTAAAGGTTCTGAGGAAAACAGGGACACAAACTCAATGGCCTGTTTGCTTTTCCCTACCTCCTACCCATGTCACTGATGTAATAAAAACTTATCACCTCTCTCTACAAACCTTGCCTTGCATTCAATTTTAAAAATCAATGATCTGGAAGAAACTGTAAAAATCACCTGCAATAAATTTGCAAAGGACATGCAGGCTGCTGGAGTAGTAAAGAATGAGGACAGGTCACTTACACAGAGCAATCTGGATCGCTTCATGAGCGGTATTTTAATGCTGGCAAAATACAGTGTAGATTTCTAAGAAAAAATAAGGTAGGATAATAAGAGGATGATGTACCGTATTCTTGAAAAAGGCTCTGAAGAGGACTTGAGCCATAAAAGTCAGTATCCAAGGCAATGCTTCCACAAAAAAAGGATAATACCATTTTTGAGAGAAGAAGGGAAGGAGATATTAATCACAGTAAGAGGATCAAGTTATATTTCTGTGTAGTCCTGATGGATCATTATTGACATGTGGCATCTAATTCAGATGTCACACTTAAAAATAATTCAATACATGAGAAGCAGAGAGAAGAATGTGAAGATTAATTAGTCTTGTATAACATTCATTGCCATAAGAAAGTTAAGGAATTCAGTGCATCTCATCAGAGAAAAGGTTAAAAGGGACATAATCATGATTTATAACTGCACACAAGCAATTAGAAAAGCTGATACTACAGAGATCAATATAAGCAATCAAATGCATAAAAAGACCAAAATAACTTAAGGTGGAGCTAGAAATGCAAATACAAAATCAAGTGTAAAATGTACCTGGGATAATTAACTATTGCAACAGGAGGTATGAGTGAATCCTCATCACTTGAAGGCTTTAAATTAATATTAAATGCCTTCCTAAAATATGTATGTTCAGTTCAAAACAAAACCACTGAATTTAAGAGAAACTGCTCGTTGAAATTCAATGGCCTGTTGAATTTAAAAATAAATCCTCATTACAGTGCCTTCCTGCCTTATATATTTATGAGATTTATTTTTAAATATAATAACTAAATGGAAGGGGGTTACTAGGAAAAAGGTATTCATTCTTTCCAGGGCACAGTTACGTTTAAGGCTAGATTTAAAGCTAAGTAAACTGCAGCTGCATTTTGGAAAATGTGTCTTTTCTTCCTCTCTTTATTTTTTCCTATTTCTTGTTCAGAGTTGCACAGTCCACTTAGTCGACTGTGTCTGATTTACATAATCATGTAGTTATTCTTCAGTTTTTCTGTTCCTATTTATAAACCATTCACAAGCCATACACTTAAATAACAGCATGATTTATTGTAAGAATGATTATGGTTATTTCAGAGGGAAAATGGAATGTGATTAAATGAAGAATGAACAAGGACATTCTAGAAACAAAGGGCTCTAATCCTGCAAAAAGATTTGTAAATGAAACCTGCCTCTCAAGTCCCATCCCAAATAGGCAATGAACTACTGAGGGAATTCAGCAGACACCTTTACAGCTGGGCAGCCAAGAGCTTAGCAAAAGACAAAAATTAGATAAAACAAACCAACCATGCACACAATATCTTCTGGAGAAAGAGTAAAGCTCTCAAAGCCATCTGCATTTTAGAAAAAAAAAAAAAAAAGATAAATTAATGAAAACTGTATGTATACAGCTGCTCCTGGGTAAGTTCCAGCATCTGACATAAATGCATCAGCTAAGGAAAGGGTTGGATATTTAAGTTGTGGATCCAGGAAAACAGAATCTTTTCCATTTGCAATAGACATTTTACAGGTGCCACAGGAATCCTAATAACCCATGCTTCTTACAAAAATGGTAAGTCTAGATGGAAGAACATCAAAGTTCAGTATTTTGACCTGAAGTACTTACTCTCTGCTATTTCAGATAAAAACAAGTGGTGAAAAGATCTGACTGCTTACCAGTAACACTGCTGTGTTTACAAACCAGGAACAGCTGAGAGGCTCCACAAAGAAGAAGCTACGCTACAGAGCCCTGTTCGTTAAAAAAAAAAAAAAAAAAAAACCCAAACCCAACCATAAAAATAAAATCCTGAATAGGTGTTCATATCTAGTATAGCTTTTAAATGTTCATGTTAGTCTGAAACAAGTAGCAGTCATGGATCACATTCTTGCTCATACACAGATAATCCTGGTCTACCTGGACAGCACATGCACCAGCAAGAATGTAGGCAATCCCATGCTAAATTGATAGAACTGTTTCAGAAATTCATATGGAGTTACAGAGCTGTTCAGAAGAGTACAATAACTTGTCATAGAATATCACATTATAAGGAATGGTTGTGAAACAGTGAGGGAGAGAGAAAAATATTTTAGGTGATGCCAAGCACGGAGCCCAAGAAAATCGATTTTGAGAGATCTGTGCTGACTCTGTGTGAAATTCCCACTTGGAATAACCTGAGAAGATGCAGATGGGCTAAGCTAATGGGCTGGTAGAAGGTAATGGTAACAACCCTGCTGCAGGGATACTGAGTTACCCTGAACATTGCAGTTTTTTCAAGGGGAAGGTACTGAACCACTCCTCAGAAGCAGCACCGTTATTTCAGATAGAGATAACTCCCCCAGCTATTAGTGCAATTATTTAGATGTTAGTGATACTGAGTACAGCTGAGACTGCACCTAGTAGTAACGCCCTACG
>JAVHNF010005084.1:44708-55182 GCA_034783455.1 Micropsitta finschii | reverse complement strand
TTAGCATGATCCTTAAACATAACCTTAAAAGAAAAAGTGAAAACTTCCACAACCACATCAATAGGAGCAAACTTTAAACTGAGAATGAATATTAATTTATTATTACCAAATAAATATTAATTTATTATTATCAAAGTCATAGAGATTACTTTGGTGATTTTATACCTCAAAAATTATATGTGGCTCATAATAAAAGTGGGTATCATGGAGTATCATCTTTGAAATATATTTAGTAGTCTGTATTTTGTCAGCTTATTTTATTTACTAACATCTCCTGACTGGGGAGGTGGCTGTATGTTGATTTCACTGGGAGGTATTTGTATTCATGTTTTTTCTCCAATGTGTAAATTGGGTGGTGGCTCTTCAAACCATCAGGGAATGCTTCTGCTGTACCAAGTGATACAAGAACGATTGTAACAAAGTGAGCAGATGCAGCAGGGTGGAGCTCTGGGGAACAGCACCCCAGTGGGTGCACATCTCTAGGGACCCAGCATTACCAGCCAGCTCCTCATGTGGCACATGTAGGTGCTCAGCAGACCAAAGATGCCCCAGGCCAGCAGGGCCGCCTACAAACCAGACTGGAGCCATGATGCCAACATGGCACTTGCTACTGGATTTAGAGAATGGAAAGGAAATGGAACATTTTTTATCTATTTCTTTCTCTCCTCCCCAGGTCGTGGGAATGCAAGTGTTCATGTCAAGGTTTTTTAAAACACCTTTTGGCTTTTTTGACTCATAAGCTATTCCAAACTATTTAGGAGTTGTTATTTTTTCTCTCCTGCTTTTTTGTTACACCAGTGAGAGAGAACTTTGGTGTATGAATGCTCACTGCACTGTACAAAAATGGTATGAATCATTGCATTTAGTCTGCTTCCTTAAGTACAAATATCTTAGCCTATTTCATACCAAAATATACTATTACTCACATGTTCAGCTGAAACTTAGTCTCAACTAATATGAATCATAGCTTCTGTACTAAAAAGTGGAAGAGCTTCTGTCACAAGCAAGTTTTAAAGGGGTTTGTAAAATGTCTTTATTTCATTTGGTAGCTGTTTATGTTATTAGTTTGCACTTTTCTCAACAGTTAAGTACATTTAGAGCTATTTCTATGTGTGATGGTGGATGGGAAGACATGGTTTGTTAGTGTGTAAAAGAATGGTGATGAGTTGACATTGATTATATATGTGCTATTTACAGATAAATCCTACCTGCTTTTGTTTATACCTTTGCAGGATCACCGTGGCTTCTCAGCTTTTTTGGAAACATCACTAGCATATCACTAGATCCATAGCAGTAAATTTGAGGGAGTTCTAACTTAAATATACTTAAATATATTTCACAGCACCTAGTATTTCAGCTCTAAATTTAATCTAGTCAGAAGAATCTTCCAAATTAGAAGACTTTTATATGTAGACCTAAGTTTACTGTGGTAGAAGAAAGCATAGGTATTGTAAATAAGGATCAGACATCATCTAATTCTTGCATTGCACTCTTTGAAACAGAAACATCATCTAAGTCTATGAAGTGTTTATTCTTCCAGACACATTCAGCATGCACTTTAAAGTATTGTTCAACCTTTTACTATGACAAAATTAGTAAGTAGCTTGCTTAGGTTTTCTTTTATTCCTATGCAGTGAAGGAAGGATTTGGAGTCATCTCCTGAAAGGAAAAGTGACATGTAGGGGCCTGACTCATAACGAATCAGTGCAGAAGTGATGTTTATTACCTTCTTGCAATTCAAATGGAGATAGGCAAAGGCATTGCTGTGCTCATAGGAGAGCTGTGAAAAAGTGTTGTGCTCCTGCCCACAAGGCATAGAAATTCACTGCCTGCTTTTGCTTGTGATTCAACTGCTGCACCTGCCTGTGAACTAGGCAGGTGAAATGCAGGTGCACATTTGTCCTATACCTGTGATAACCTCTGGCAAAGGAATGAGGAAAACAACAGTGAGATAATGGGAGTTACATATTGAGAATACATAAATTACTTAAAAGACCTGCTAGGGCTTTCAAAGATGTAAAGGCTGTCAGAGATGTAAGGCAAGATGTGCTGGTGCCTGACTCTTTCACTTCTTCTGACCCAGTTTATGGTATTGATTTTCTTTTTTCTTAGTATTGCATTTGATGTGATTGCACACCTTCTAGACAAATGAGTAATGGTATTTATAAATGGCACCTTATATGCAAATAAAAAACAAGAAGAAAAATTCTAGAAAGAAATAAAAGTGAAATCAGACATAGTTTTTTAAAAGTTCAGTGGGGAAAGTAATTTCTTTTAGAACTGTTGCTACCTTCCTAAGAAGAAACTCAGTATCTAATGTATTTCGAGCTTATTGTGAGTTTTTCCTTTTTCTGTCACTGTTTCTCTCATTTTCCTTTCTCTTTCTTTGTTGTTCTCTTTCTCTGCCTTTCTTCATCTTCCTTCTGCTTTCTCCTTCTTTCCTTCATCTTTCCATCTCTCTCTTTCTTGCTCAATCACTCTTTATATATATTCTAAATCATTCAACCTAAAATGCGTATTGCAGCACAAGGCCAGCCATTTTCCTACTATTCACAGAGCAGTCAGCTATTCCATGACATCAACTATTTTAAATGATCCTTCTACTTGATTATTTGGTTAGTTATTTAGGGGTAATATCGGAAATATTAGACTTCTTTGAGAGTATAAATCCCATACTGTCAGACAGATGGAAGTTTGCCGTGTCCAAAAATATAAAATTTATGACTCATTTTTATCTTTGGTTTTCCACTATAAAGAATGGGTGTCAGCTTCCTGTGTAATTTTGATTTGTTTATCCAGCAGTTTTGTTTGTCCATGCAGTTTTCTCTTTGCCAGTTGTGGTCTAGATTTGGTTTCTATAAAAGGTATGTTTTCTTTGAGGCTATCCTTTTTTTTTTATCACTGCCAAAACCGCAAGTGATGCACCATTAGTTGGACTTTTGTTCTTAATTTAAACTTGGCATAGTGTCTCCCTCTGGTGTAAGACATGAAACAAAATCCATTCTGACATAAAAGCTAGGAGCTAACTAACTCCTTTATTTGAGTGTGGGTTCTGTTGTACTGAGTGAGCATTTATACTGTCCTTGTACTATGAAGAGGAAAGATTAAGGGATGAATATAGAATATTTACCTGATGACTGAAAATTTACTGGTATCAGTGCATCTTCTAGAGTATACTGGGAAATCTGACATCAGGAATATAATAGTTGGAGAAGCAGCAGTTTATTTTGAAGAGAGTGTTCCATCGGTGAACTGTACCAACCCTTTCTTACTCTTTTTCCTAATGTGAATGACTTTGGTGTCTTGAGCAAACTGGAAATACGCGAAAGTGGAAAATATCAGTTCCAATTGCTAAAACACAATCACATGCGGTCTGCCCAGTAGAAATTCTGATGTAAAATACCCGTGTGATTAAGATGATGGCAGTTGAGGAGGTCCCCCTTCCAGTTTCCCTTCCCCTTCTATTTTTTCTTTACTTTCTTCTAAGAACAAACTTAAGATGCCAAATCAGTGTGAAGCATAATAGATTTGGGAAGAGCAGATCACAGGGAACTAATAGACTTGAAAGCACAAAGTTTCCCTGACTTGCTCTTTGTATTGTAAATATAATCTATTAATTTATTCACCCTGGAGAGAAAGTAAATTACAATATAAAGTTTCACCTTTTGCAGTCTTAGCCAGTGACATCCAAAGCAGTCTGTGAAGAAAATACTTAAGACTTCTGTGGATGAAACTGTGATCTTACTTACCTCCCGTGGGCTACGGGGATCTGTTATCCCCATATTTGCAGTGGGTGTCACTGCAATCTCAGACGGCATCTGCTGAAGTTCCTCTGATAACAGGCTGAGAAAGCAGCCTCCTCTGGCTTTTCACAGCCCTTCACCACTACTGAAGTCAGTGTGAGTTCACTGATGGCTCATTGCATTGTAAAGTAAAGTATCACAAGCTACTTCTAAATTACCTACTTTTCTATTTCTTCCCTTATTTAATCATTTTTGTCCTGGGGGATGTAGCAGCAAAGTATAGGTAGAACAAGACTTGTTTTACTTTGTGTTGTCTTAGCCACACAGAGGTAAGTTGCTGTGTTTGAACTCTTTCGTGACATCTGTATCTCAGCATGAATGAGAGAAGTAGGATGTGGAGAACCGAGGAAGCTTGAATTCTGGAGTGTGTGCCGCTTTGTCACACAATCTCTTACGATTCCTTTCCTTGCCTGGCTCCGAACTGGAAAATGTTGCTATTTCTGCCTTCAGACAAGGGGGGAAAGCACAGAGAACATACCTTTCTATTTGTAAGAGCAGCTCACTTCAGATGGTAGTGAATAGTGTCAGCTTGGGATTTAAGGCAGATGGTTTTATATTTTATAAATAAAAAAGGTATTTCAACCAAACAATCTGAGCAGCTAACACCCACCTCCCCCTACCCTCCCACCCCCCCGGAAGTAGATCAAGTACTCTGCTGTTTGCCCTTGACATGTAAATATGGGTCTCCAGGTGTCTCTGTATGCTTGCTGTTGAGCCATTAAATAATGAAAATAATTCCAATTTCATTCCTACTGACACTTAGAACTAGTGCTTTTCTGAAATTTTCAAAGTAAACCACACCAGAGATACTAATACTGATTTTACCAGATTTAATATCTGGATCTGTTTGAAAAGCAAAACTTCATTTTGTAATGTACCAATTTTTTCCTATTTTCGTCAAAATTTATATATAGTCTATGCTACAAATAAGGAAAAGAGGCCTCCCATTCAAGTAAGAACCCAGCTAAATAGTGCTTTTGACGTGCAGGGTATGATTTTTCAGTGTTTGAATTGGGGTGATGAAGAATACAGGCATGCAGTTCAAAATCCTCCATTTCTTTGCACTGAAACCATGCCTGAAAAGCCTGAGGGAAGAGACAGCACTCTTAATTATAACTGTGGCTGCGTAAATCTCACATTTGATATCAGTAATTTCTGTAGCTTTGGTGTTTTCGACTGTAAAAAGGTGGTTTATTGCCTGCATCACAAAATGGCTAATTTCTGTTATGATACCCAGCAGTAAAAGGGCGCTAATACAAAATGTTATTATTTTTATGTTATGATAAAGTTTGACATATATGAAATAGTAATTTAGATTTTTTTTTCTTTCTTTCCCCCCACCTAAAAAGGCCTGGAAGTGCTTTGTCACTTTGATTCCTTCAGGATTACCATGCATAGTTCATTGCGAAAATCACATACAAGCCACGGTTGCGTAGCATGACTTATTAAAACACTTCCTTTTTTGACATATCCGTTTCTGTAAGGTTTCCATATATGAGCTAGATAGCAGATTTATGATAGCCACATTATACCACATGGCATTTCCATCATCACTTGCAAGAGTAAGAAAATTGAATTCTGCTTAACAAGGATCAATTAAAAAAATAAAGAGGATGAGACTTCAAGCACAAGTCAGATGATGTTGGAGCCAAGTGAACTCCCCAATGTATCTGCTTTGTTGCTCTCAAGTTCCTTGATTTTTTTTCTCTTAATCCCATCCAAGATGTTCTTCAGCAATATAAAATGAACTTTTGTTTTTATGCTGTTCTCAGGGTTTAGTTGAGGAACAGGAGTGCAGCTGTGATGGCCTTGGCCATAGACTCTTTCTTTCACTGAAACACATTCCTTTCTCCTTGCCTGCATCACTGGGCTTTCATCCAAAACCAACTATATTGTGTTTATATTGTGTCTTCCTTTGCTTTAGCCTTCGTTAGGATCCTGTCATGCTCAGCCCTCACACTATGTCACATTCATCATGGTGACTGCATTATTCCCGTTTCCTCAGACTTCGTCGTGAGAACTGTGTCACATTACTTTGTGTTGAGCACATTGAACATTTTTTAGATAGAAAAAGGACAGACAAATGGTTCCAGGGATACTACTAGATCAAAATGTTTTCATCAGCCAAAATCCTTAATACTCTTGGTAACTTTAACCTCAGTTTGATTTTCTAAGAATGCTCAAGTTCTGTCAATCAGAATTTCCAAAAGATCTAAAGCATCAAATGTCTTCTGAGACTTATTTTCCTCATTGCTCCATGCTATTTTACACTCTTTTGCATTTGATGTTGCAGTCCCTTGGTTCAGTTTTTTCCAGATTAAGCCATTTGTTTCTTACTCTCAGCATAAGGTACATGGTTGCTAATGCATAGGCTATTTACTGGCCCAACAAATTACTGAATACAAATCTATAGGCAATTCCATCTTTAGGTGCCCTTGAAAACATTCTTAGACACTTTATCCTTACAATGAAAGATAATATATGACAGAATTGTGCAAAACTTTAGTATCAATTAGTCAAGATAACGGAATTTGTGTCTTGCTGGTAAAAATGAAGCTAGTCTCATTTTCATAAAACATTGATTCTTTCTCGGACAATTCACTTTTGAATGAATATGGCAGTTCAGTTTTCCAGTACTGTGAAAACTAAACGTTTTCTATATGCAAAAACTGGAGAAAACTCAGCTGTCAAAGGTTATTAGAAGAAATGCATATATTTTGCACAGCGCTACATTTAATAAGAGAACTGTTATATACAGGGGGATTGAATTCATAGTTTGATCCTTTCCTTCCCTTTCTGATCCCCTTCTTTCTCTTCTGTTCCCTTTCCTTTTAATCAAATAAAAACTACAGAAATACTTTAAGTTTCCCTAGAGTATTGGGTCACATTTTGCCATGAAACCATGAAAACCAATGATATGTTGAAGAGATACGAGGATCTCCCTGAGGCCCCTTGTTACAATTTTGCATGCAGTGTTTTTACAGATTGATTTGTTTGTCTGTTATGCAGTTTTCCATCTCTAGATGCTGCAAGTATCCTTTCCACAGCTGACATGTCTCTTGGCTCATAAAATTTTCTCTAAATGAAAAATACTGCAGAACTGGCCACACTAAATGGCAGGAAAAGAATTTCGCAGTGGAGGTTATCCATAAACAAGTTATCCACCACGTCTTCCATCAAGTAACACAAACTGAGCAGTGCATTAGCCTATCTACATATTCTGTGTGTTTTGTCAGCAGCATATAAACACAGCCAAATGCAACTTAATGAACTATCTCTTTTTTATTTTTAGTTAGGAAAGGAAAATATTTTTTCCAGTCTCTTGCCAATGATAAATCACAAAACATGGGAGGATTTTTTTCTGTTTTGGTGTAGGGAAAGAAAAACATCTAATGTTGAAATTTCAGTGACACATCATGGCAAATGTATTTGTATCAGGCTATAAGTTTTTAATTATGAAGCAAACTGAGTTCACCTGAAGACTTTTGCAACTAAAGGGGAGGTTTTTAAAAGCACAGATAGCAGGTAGGTATATATAATTGTGTAAAAGCCCCTTGTGGAAATTGTCTACAGTGTGCTCTGCCTAGATGATCCAAGCCAGTTGTGTGGATGTGTCTGTGCAAACTCAACTGCATGATTTAGACAAATGATGCAAACTTGATCTGTGTATCAGCACCCAGGAAATTTGAATGGAGGGTTAACATAAATTTTTTAAATGATAATTAGACAAAGTAGTATATCATTTAGAGAAGAGCCTGATCTGGGAGGCAGAACTATCCCTGGTCTTTTACTATGCCCTTTACTATGACCCCCGTGTCACTGTATTAGTTTCACTAACAAAGTGAATGAAATCTCATGTTTTTCTCGGTATAATTTGACTTCTCCTGTTAGCATAACTTCTCCTTCCCATTCCAGGCATTCACAATGATGCAGTTACTTATTAAAGAAGGCTTCTAGCACTTTAAAACTGACATCCTTGTGGGGATTTCTAAGATGCAAATTAAAGAGAGAGACAATGAAGAGGGTAAAGCTCTCATTGGAGCACTTCTATTGGACCTACTGACAGCCATAGCATGTGTTCACAAGGTGAAGCATCAGCCACAGAGCCAGGAAGGTTCAGGCTCAGGGTAGGAAATTACAGGAATTTCCTATCTCCTAGACTTAAGCTTTAGCCTTGGGATTATAGCTGCCTATAGGGGCCAGGTTGTAAGAGGTGTTATTTGATTTTAAATTAAGTAATATTCAGGAGTTTATGTGACTCTTTTTGCACATAAACAGTGTTCAGAGCCCTTTGCATCTGTACATAAATATATACACACATTTATGTTATTTTCATGTGCATAGAGTAGCACAATTTTCCAGGAAATTCCCAGCTGAGAAATTACTTCAGGCTGCAGATCATTCTTCTGATCTTTCTTCTTCTCATGAATTTTAAACCTGCAGGAGATGCATTCTGATGCCGCTGAGGGCACAGAAGTAATTATAGATTTTCTTTGCTTTGGACACACTTATTTCTCTAGGGGTTGCTTTCCTAAATGTGGAGTGTAAGAACCGCCTAAATAAACCAGGTGTCAGAAATTGATTCACACAATCGTTTTTATAGTGAACTGAGTAGCTTGAGCCTTCTAGACTCCTGAACTCTGCTAAAGCCATAAGGATTCTCCTGTGTAAAATTAGGATGTAAGGCATTTAGCATTTAAAAATCAGAGTTTTTTTAAGAATTTAGGCCCCAGCATTGCCAGGTAAGTTCATGTGCGCTGGGAAAATTGCTGTTCCAACTTGCTGTGGTTATATAGATGAATAAAACATTTATTTTTCATTTCAACTACTCTGTTGACAATCGTTAATTAGATGTTCAGGTGAAGATTTTTCATTTACAAGCAATTGTTGAAGTTCTGTCCTAAATCTTTGTCAGTTTTTGGCATCATGATTATGAAAAACTAAAATTAAAAAAATCTCTGGGCCATACCAGAAAACACTCCATCATTCTTATCCCACAAGATAGCTGCTGCCTTATCAAAAAGAGCATATTGCATTTTACTCATTAATGGCTATATTTTATTGAGCAAGGACTAAGATGACCCTTGTGCATTTTGGACAATGATATATTTGCATACGTGCAAAGACTTATTATCCTGCTGTTTCTGAGAGCAGTAGGACCATCACTTGGACTTGGAAGTAATTTAAGGTCCTCCTGACTCTTGAATGGATATTATTTCTATTACCCATAAAAGAAAGGACTATCATGTAAAATACTCCTTCACTGAGGTGATGTCTCAGGTTGAAATAAATAGCTATAATAAAGCTAAAAAGCAGACAAAACAATTTTCACTTGTTTTATTTTTTAAATGGGAGTTTTAGGGGAGAGGGCTTTCTTGACAAAGGCAGGCTGCTGTGAACGGAGCTAAGAGGGTGAACGAGCGGGCAGGATGGGAACTGCTTTTTGAGATTCATTTCTTAATTTCTGGTCTGCTCCTCTGAAAGAGGGATCTGATCCTTCAATTCCATCCTGGTTTTCACACTATGAGGTAGAAATGACCACTCTGAAACATTTAATATCAAACTGCTGGGTAATACTTTCTGCTTTTCAAGAGGTTTGAAATGGGAATTAGTAGCACCCAATTGCAGCACACTTAAAAGCATTTTCATTTCTTGGTTATTAAAATCTGCATAGGAGTCCTACATTTACCATCAAGTGTTAGCAAAAATTTCCCAATGTTGTTACTATTGGTTCCCTATCCTTGCTGATAGAAACAGCACTGAACCCCACTTTAGGTCTGGTTGTGGTACCACGTTGATGCAGCCTGCACTGGCTGTGTGTGTATAACATCTGTTGATGAAAAGGTATTAAAACTCCAAGGAGTAAAAGTGTGTCAAAGCAGTTCCAAACATTTTACTGTTGCTCTTGGAACATTGATGCTATTGGCAATTTTATTTTTGTGAAGTGTTTTGCTTAAGAAGCAGGATGCCCGTTATATTAAGTAGTAGACTCTTTAAAATTGCATTGTGAAATAGCTTAATGTGAGTATAGTCACAGGTAATAGACTCTTCTCTCTGTGTTGCACAGTGCTAGTAATATACTTTCTCAGAGGTACTATAAGAACTATAAAGGGACACTGATTTTTTGAACTCTTACTTTCTACTAAAAGCTCCAATGAGTCCACAGTGCTTCTCTTTATTAAAAAAGCCATTGTATAGTGCATTCAGCAAGCTTTAGCTTATCCTAGAAGCAGGACATCAACTAATACTGTATTATCAGAAACTTTTTTATTATTTAAGAAGGAGAAATAGGACATTCTTATTGTAAATTATGCATGGGAACTTAAAGATTCCTAGGTGACTGTGGGTACGAATCCAATTAAAAGCCCAAACTGTTGAGGTGGCTTGAACATCTCATCTTAGAGTACAGAAAGCAACAACGATCTTGTGGTAAAGATCATGAATTAAGCTGCAGGGCTTTGAAATTTCTAGCTCTGCCATAAGGTGTCATGTTTGATTTCAAAGAAACAGCTTTTTCTCTGTGCCCAAGTTCCACACCTCTAAAGTGGGAATAGCTCTGCCATGACAGGAAATGCTGACATTTCAATTGGTTTTTAAGAACAGTTCCTGTGCTGAATGCTATATTAAAAAATAAATAAATGAATTAAGAGTCCTATAACACCACCACCACC
>JAVHNF010005063.1:0-15373 GCA_034783455.1 Micropsitta finschii | reverse complement strand
GCCCCTTGTCCTATCACTGGACATCACTGAAAAAAGCCTAGCTCCATCCTCCTGACACTCACCCTTTATATATTTGTCAACATTGAAGCCATAATCTCTGAACAGTTCAGTCTCAGCACCCATATAGGCAAAAGCCATTATCTTTGAACAGTTCAGTCTCAGCACCCATATGGGCAAATACTTACAAATCTCTGTACCCCTAGCAAAGATGAAATACTGAGTTAAGAGTGTATAAGTGGATGTTAGAGGTCCTCAAAAGGACTTAGTTGAGAATGAGTTGTGGGTCTCAGTCCCATTAAAAAAAAAAAGTCACATTATTTCTAAGTTTTTCATACCACTTTTACCAGCATTAAAAATGACAATATTTTAAAATAGGACGTTGCAAAAATGGGCATAGACTTATTAAACTAATGGAAACCAGAGTATAAAAATAAAGTCATTTTAAATATTTTGTACCAAATCAGTAAAATGGTTCACAAAACAGTTGAAGACAAAGACTTTCAATCTGTAAAAATATTAGCAGGATTTATTACTTTAAAAAGTGGGGTTTTTTTTCTTGTGAACTGCACTACTTTTTTAGACTATATAAGTCTCTGAATTGTCTTTACAGTCAGTGATTTGGACTGATTACTTTATTAATAATCTAATTTAGAAAACCCTGTAGGTTATAATTTTAAAAATTAAATTCCAGACTGGTAGCAAAAATTAGCACACATCTACTTAGGTGCTGCGGTTGCTATCGTGCTTATAATAATATATTTGGGTCCCATAATCTTATTAAATAGTGATCTTAATTTCATTTATTTTGACAAGATGTTCTTCAGAAATTGAATCCATGGAGCTTACAGGACAACTTAAAACAGGAGAATGTGACCTTTCCTTTCAGTTTGTCCCAGCAGAGCTCTGGCTCTTGAACCATACTGATTCTCCCAATGTGAACCTGGCTAGCAAGTCATCAGTGACCACTTATTAGAAATCTGTTTGGTTTCTTTATTGTCGTAGTAGATGCTGGAGACTAGAATGTCATGGTGCAATAAGTAAAATACACTTCAGTAGTTTGTTGGCTGAAACCATTTAAGTATTGGGTAGCGGACACTTCTAGATAACCTTAAGTTCTACTTGAAGACTTCACATCCCACATAAACATCTGAGAGAATATGTTCCTGTTGGTTTCATAAATTACTAAAATGACCTTCTGGAAACTTGGGGTGCAAATTTCAAATATCTGAGTTGTTTGGGGTTATTTTTCATTAACTCACTGAATAGATGTTTCAGATGTCAAAGTTGGAGTTGAAGAGGTCATGCAACTAGATAAAGGAATAAGGACAAATGACCTCCTGGTGAACTTTTAATAAAAGGTTAGAGAGCACAGGATTTTTTTTTTCTACATTATTGTAACAAGCTTTTCTGTATCAGGATAACTTTTAAATGAAGAAATTGTGTCTTTGCCTCTCTTACTAGAGCCCTTGAAGAGGTTAGACATTCCAACGCTGTCTCTGAAAAATGGCATACATGGCATACAGACAAGTGTCTGTATTTTAGTATGCCAAATTGCTGAAATACAAAGTATATTTTTTATCTGCCTGCACTTCGCATTCATTAAGCCATGGTGTTCCAGATTGCAAGTTCTTAGTTTAATTTAATGGGAGTTAGTGGTCACTTATTTTTAAGTAGGGTATTTCATGCTGTGGTTTTTCTTTTAGTGTGGCTGAACTCTTCCTTTACTGTTTTCTGTAGGGCTCTTCAGCACTGGCCTTGTTATTCCAACTTTGCGACTACTTTCATATTCCCCTACACTGAAAAAACAAGCTTGTGTAGAGAAGAGCCAGTCTCCTTTAATTTATTAAAGTGTCCATTTTGCTGGGGAAAAGGCTAGAACTGCATTACTATGAGGGATGAAATTTTAAACAAGCACAAACACTCTGCATGTAATGCTATGATTTTAGTGTCTTAATTGAGTAACATGCAAGAAATGTCACAGGATCCCATATTTGTATACCATACAATTATGGAGAAGGCTTCCACTCCAGACCTCAGAAAGGCAGGAGTCCAGGTATAACTATTGTGTTAAAAGTTGTCAGTGTGGGAGAACAAGAGGTTCAACTGCCCTTTAGTTGACAATGGGGAGCAAGTTTTTCTCTCTCCTTTATCTGAGAAACAGGTTACTGTGCTGAATATGAATGGTGATTCATTGTGCTGAGTCTTTGTCTGTATCTACATTTATTCAACAAAAGCCTGTGAGCCACAACTTACAGATTGTTTGAATCATCATATGGCTTCATAATCAATTAAGGGAACAGATAAGTAATATTGGGAACATATGTAGCTTTCATTAATCAAGCCTATATGCAGTATTTGGGGGATTTAGGTATTTTTAAAGTTGTGCACCCATAGGCATTCCAAGTACTACTATGAAAATATAACCCCTGAAAATAACATATCCTTTAACAAAAAGCAATAAGAAATCATTCCTCAAGTAACAGTTTAATTCCAACAGAATTAGTTCCTGAAGATTCAATGTGATGGCTGTGTTTTTGTAAATTAGCTTTAATAACTGCCCCTTTCATCTGTGCCATATGAAGTGATAGATTGCGTTTTTCACTCCAGCCAGTCCCATTCCCATGTGTGAATGGGAGTGAAAGAACGTGGGTGGTTTTGCTGCTGAGTTTGCTGTTGGCAAATCCAGCTGCTGTTGGCAGAAAATCTGAGCGTGCAGGTTGCAGCAAACAGATTGAGGGATGTGACAGGCAGCTGTTACCCAGTACAAGGCTTTTGGCATTCAATTGAACAAATTGGGTACTGTTGTCTCTCTGCCTCAAGTATTAAGTTCCTAGTGAAATCTCTTTGCTCATGCTTTAGTTGAGTTTTGAGGATGTATTAGTATTATCATTGCCTTCATATGACTCAAGCAGTTCTCTGAGGCCTTTAGGAGTGGACAGAGGAGAGAAAGCATGTTTACTAGTCAAGATGCTGCTACCAAATAGTGGGGCATATTATGGAAGAGCATTAATTATGCTTTGATGCGTCATTTATGTATAGAGACATCCAGCTTTTATGAAGCACCTAAAGAGACAAAGCTCCTAAACCTGTTGAAATTGCCATTCAGATCACATGTTGCATGTAAAATGCCGGTAAAAATACCAATATTCTCAACCTGAAATACTCTTACAGGTAAAACTTTCTCAGTTTTGCAAGTTTCTGAATGAAGTGGTCATTCCGCAGCATTGAAATTTAAAGCTGCTAAAGAGCTAGAGCAAGGCTCTGAAAGTGAAATTTGACCAAATAATTTGAACATTGATGTTTACATAATCTAGCAGCAACATTACACACTGCCTTACATTATCGCAATAGTGCCGTAGGACACATCTGGATGACGTTGTAGGTTAAGTGCAAAGCTTGTGATATCTGAGGTTGGGAAGTTTAGATTACCGTAAGCTAAGCAAGATGTGTGAGGTAAGGTGTTGGCTTCCAGATGACAAGTCTGGTTTTATGATTTCCTGAAATTCACTGACATTGCTGAAGTACTGGCTAAATATATAACCCCCTCTCTGCTCTCAGGAGCAGCTGTTGCACCGTGTGGGAACTCAACAGTCCGTCTGTCTCTGCTGTGGGTTTTGCTCACCGCGTTTGGAAAGCTGGCTGCTGCTAATGTGTTTTATTTACAGCAAGCTTATGAAAGGAGAGAGTTTTCAAGACAAGGTTTTCGTAAAACCTTTTCTGAAGCTGCAGGAGACTTGTTGACTCTTTGGGGAAGGCTGCTTGAGGAGGGTGCAAGGAAGGGAAAGGGAATCTCCCTGCCATCAGCCTGTCCAGCAGAGAGGAACAGCAGTGCCCTTCCTGGAATGAGTGTTGGGATGCAGTCACGAAGTGACGAAAAGAGTTTAGCCAAGGTATTGAGGGAGAACAGAAGAAGTGCTTTTTCACGTGACCTCATACAAGTGGGTTCCGTGTTTGTTTTGTGCTGGGGTTCAGTCCTGAGTTGCTGCAAGTAGACCAGAGTCCTCTTCACAGGCTCATTGAAATGGAAATGGTTTTGCCTCCTGCTGTGGAATGCAAATTATTTTAGGAATGTTCCTGGGTCTTGAGGCTTTTTAAAACTCACACTTTCAAGGCCTTTTTTTGTGTTGGTTTTTTTTTATTTTTTTTTTGGTTTTCTTTGTTAGCTTATTTCAAATAATTCTCATAAAACAAGGATCCAGAAAGAGGATTGGTGCCTTGATCCTGAGCCAGCAAAATATGAAGTGTAGGTTTGCCTTCATGTGTACAAATAGTTCCCTGCAAGTCAGTGATGGAAGGACATGGGAAATGTAAAAATGTTTTTTTGGATCGCAGTCAAATGCTGAGTGCTTTGCAAAGCCAAACAACAAGAGCAGCCCTCAGTTAGGCAGGCTGGCATGAGATGCCATTTGGTATCATGCCCTAGGCATTTGTCTCCGTTTTGTTACTACCTCTTTTTAAAAGTACTATTTAATGGCATCTCATCTGTTATCAGGGCACTGATGTGAGCAGAGTTGTACTTGATGCCTTGTCTGCTATGGGTCTTTTCTGACTGAAGTAGATCAAGTGATACAAGGCTAAGAAAATTATGGTGAGAGACAGTGCTATATTTCAGAACAAGAAAAACTAGCTTAGAAACAAGGAGTGGGCTTTGTTGGTCTTTGTGTTTCTGTTATCAGGACATGGGATATAAAACATTTACTTTTAGTGACTAATGGGGTTTTGTTTTAAACTGAAAAAAGACTTGGGTAGATTAGATATGTGGACCATATTTGATGATGCTACATGTTGAGGTGATTGTAACCAGGTTAGAATATTGATTTTTTGATGCAGGGGATGGTAAGGCAGAACTTCTTTATGTATTCAAGTTTAACACTCAGTATAGCTTTGGCAAAATGGTAGCAAATTGATACAAAAATTATCAAAATCAATATGAGATCTTATTGCCTGACCTCTTGAAGTCACTGGAAACTGACAGTGCTCTTGGTTGCTTGTGTAATCTGTAGAGATGTGTATATAAAGTTTCCTCCAGGGGCAGGACTTATATAAAGTTTCCTCCAGGGGCAGGACTAGTTTATATATTTCTGTAATATTTTTGTGTGTGTATACACACACAATAACATGAAGGTATACAAAATATTCTTAGTAAACACATTACAGAAAACAATCTTGAGTGCATGACTTTTATCCACCCACAGTCTGCCTTATGGGTCTGTGCACTGTTCTTTTACCCTTCGTAAAAGAGATGTTGCGTATATAACTTTGGAGTTTCATTATCTTTCACATTCACTAGTAGGACTTACATTTGAAGAACTTCTGCAATATCAGTGAGCCAGGGACTGGATCAGGAACACAAATGTTTGTGTTGTTCTGCTCAAGTCGTAGTGCTTAATGAAGGGAAACCTGCAGAATCCTGTACCTGAAGAAAAACATTATGATGGCAGAACAGTTATTCTGCTGTATAATTCTAAACTAATTCCATGATTTGAAAAAAAATACGTAATTTCATAAACTACAAGTATGTTCTATTTTGAATGATAAATTATAAAGTGATTTATAATTTCATGTTTTCTTCAGTGAGGGATTCTACATGTGGCAGATAGAAAATGCATGGAATTTTGCTGTTGGACATGTTGATGACTTGTACTTAGCATGTGCCAAATCCTGATTGTGAATGTACATGTGGGACTAACACAAACTTCATAAAATCTACATAAATTTGCCTGAACAGAGATTTTGGCACTGTATGTTCATTTTTCCCTGTTTATACTCTGTTAATCATAGAATCGTTTCTGTATCATTTTGGTTTTCCTTCCTGTTCATGAATTCAGGAGAAGAGAAACTATGTCAGCAGAAATGCCGTTAGCCCAGCACGAGCACTAGCAGAAGCTAAACTAGAACAAGTAAGGACACTAGTGCAATGCTAATGCCATGTGATAGATGTGTTGTCTCCTGAAGGTATGTTTTCTTCTGATAGATACAACCTGAGGCATAAGGTATATTGAAAGTTAAACCCCAGAAACCAATTTCTGTAATGGGTGAAGAGAGTCCTTGCTGATTTAATCTCAGTGTAAGTAGGTTAAGTGTGGTTTTCCTGTCACATCTTTGCTTGTGTATTTTAAAGACATCTGTTACACTTGACCTGTCAAGTCCTTTTCAACCTAAATGCATAAGCTAATTTCCTGGTACCTGAAAGCCTGTAAAGAACGTCATAGTGCTTTGCCTCACGTTTTCAGAGCTACAATTTTCGTGGATGGAAAACATTCTCCACTCTGCTCCTTGTCTTTTTCTGCCCATTCATTGATGAGAAAGGGCAGTATTTAAGAGCAGCCACAAACAACTTCTTTTGGTTGAGTGGCAGTACAGCAAAATTATCCAATACACCTGCAACACTTCATGTAAAGGTCAATGTGGCACATCAGTGTGGTTTACAAGGAGCAAAACCGCAGAAGATTGGCCAATGGGACTGTTAAACTGAGGCCAGCATGGCCACTGGCCAACCACCTATGTTTAGATTGAGAAGCGACTGATGTGGTCAGAAATCACCAGGCACTATGCCTGGTCAAGCACAGCATAAGTGGCTGCCATGACTCTGCTTGTGTTGGAGCCCCCCTGGTTGGGGGGCAATATACTGTGCAGGAGGTGCCCTCACACACCAGAGGATTGACCTTGAAGCAGGAGAGACGTTTATAGTGGTGGTTTTCTGCAGCAAGGAGGACAGGTGGTTCTTGGTCCATATTGAGGGCAACTACAGGGCAAAACTGATACAGCTTATGAGGGAGCATACAGTTCTGCCTACACAACCTTGCCTCTCAAATACACCTCGCTGTGCTTATCCCCACAACGTCAGAGATAGCATCCTGACTGGCTACTAGCAGAGGAGCAGTTGCTCGTGTTGGTGTACGTGCTGCTCTGCTGTTCTGCAAGTGGCTTGTGTTGCAATGACTGGGATGTACTCGCAGAGGTGTTCCCTCTTAGCCTGTAATCTCTGTGTCCTTCGCAAGGGCTGGACTTGGGCACTATAGGGTTGCTGCTGCTAATGCTGCTTCCTCAGAGGCCTGTGGAGAAAAACTTCAGTGATTTATGGTAATTCTTTTTGTAGTGCCCTGATTCTCTGGGGCAAATCTTCTGCAACAGTCTTGTAGCTTTGACCATGTCTTAGGGGAACTGTTAGGAGTAAAGGTCTGTACAAGGTGACCTACCTGTACTGGTAAATGCCTTTAATACTGTGAGGGGCAGCAGGTAGATGACAATGTCACAGTCCTATTCTTCCTGGCTCCAGACCACAGGAGGAGACAGCCCTGTCAATATGGACAAAAGGGATGTGAGGAAAGCCAAACCGTACACTTTTCTGCTGTGTTTCTTATAGCTGTTTATAAGTGATAAAGGAATGGATAACCTCTTTATGCTTCTGATTAGTCTTTTGATTGCAATGGAGGGTTCTCATAGATTTTTGTGTTGCTCTGGAACATGCTGCCCTTCATCTGAGTCCCTCTGATGTCATTCTGACCTGTCACAGTCTCTGTCAAGAGGAATGGTCTTCTGCCCCAGCTAGAAAATGTACTCTTTCTTCTTCATGCTTTCTCCTCTACCACCAACATGACACCACAGAACAATTCAGCCAGACCTTAATTGGGGTGTTCACTGACCACAGCATCACTGCAACATGGCTGGGTGGCAGATGTGTGGGGGACAGAAAGAGGATGGCCTGAGGCTGGACCTTCTCATGACAGGAGACTGCTGCAGACCATACGTGTGAGGATGAAGGTATACTGCTGACTCAGACAGTATGGAAGGGGAGAGCTTATTGTGTTGTAGTGATTTACCAGCTAATTGCCCTGCAGATCGAATGCCAGCACAATTAAATAATTTTGCCTAGTAATTCAGCGGGGGGATGAAATCTTTATTAGCTGATGGCACAGCTTTGACAGTGACAATGTGTAGCCTGCTGTGTCTGGGGATGACAAAGGCTGGCATATGTACAGTCACATATGGATGCCATTAAAGTCCAGTTCCCTCTGTAAGGCCTAAATTCTTAGAAATTAACACCACAGACAAGTGCCTCACCCTCAGCCAGAATGGAGTGAAACTGCAGAGTGGTTTTTGCAGGAAGAATTTTCTGGCTGATGGAAATCAGGCTAAGACACTTGCTGCTTAGAAGGCATGCTTTCATTATGGCTGTTTTCACCTGGAAAGAGGACTCACTGGTGTCCTTTTAGTGTGTGGGCCCCTTTACTGCTTTCTTACATCTACACACAGTCCAAGTCAGAGAAAAAAGCTGGTTTATAAGCTCTGCGTTCACTGAAGGCAGCTGTTTTGGCAAAGGACAGAGGTTATGGAAGAGAAGTTGGTATGCTGGTGCTTGTGTTTTGTGCCTCATCTTCAGTCCTCTTGATCTCAAACAAAAGTGATGTACCAGCAGCCTGCCTGTTCTGTGCTTGTAAGAACAGACAAATTGTAGTACTGTAGGGCTTGATGAATTTGCTGAAACAAAAGTGTTGAGTGCTGTCTGAGATGCCTCGCATAGCCCTGCCTGGCTTCGAGCTCGTAGTACAGGAGGGACTCTTTTTCCTGTATAACCAATATTACAGCTATCAACCTCATGTGAGTGCTTTAAATGTGCTAGGGCACCTCAAAAGACACAGGATGCTTGTGTATGGATAATTGACACATCTTTTTTTGTAGTGTCTTCCCTTCTGAAGGTCTCTGATGAGCTGCTCCCAGTCAGTTTTATACCTCTGATGTTAGAGAATGTGTGCAGCCCAAAGGTGGGAGGAATCTTTATGGTTTTCTGTTGGAAAGATGAATTTTCTGCAATGAAGTCTGCAGTATACCTGTCAACTACCCCTCACCACCCACTACTGCAAATCACTCTTTGAAATGCAAAGCTTGTACTTGTCTTCTGTTTGGTGAAGGCAGCATAGGCTTGAAAGACATTTTTAAGCATGTGAGAAGGAAAGATCAGGCAGCTCTTCATATGTTGACATCAGAACTCTTCCAAATTCCAGAGTGCAGAGCATCTGTAACATATATTTTCTTTACATACTGTCTTTTATGCTAGGATTGACAACTTAAATCCTTGGGGATTTGATTATGTTGTGATGAGACACATGGTAAGATAAAAAGTCAGATGTCTTGGTTTTGGAATTGGGTCTGTGAGTACTTAAATGAGAATATGGAAGATTATAAATCGTTAACTTGCTAATGTAATCAGCCTGCTTGTTATGTTGCCCAGTAATGATGATTTGTATGTACATCTTTGTTGAGTAAATGCTGAGGGGAATGCTCAGCATGGCTGCTTTTGTATGCAGGGACAAACTCAAGCTAAAATGGCAACCTAAGAGGTGCTTACGATGGATCACTAGAAGTTTTTATCTTGGTCTTCTCAAACTTGAAAATGGCACTACAGTGTGCTTTTAGATTTCAGCAGAGAGCTGGATTTCAGCTTTCTCATCCAGCTTATGGACAACCTGCCAGAGTCACAGATTCTATGTCCTTCCCCCCACACCTCGAGACAGTGGACGGTGGAGTCTGATTTCAGTTCAGTCTCTCACACACCTCTAGGTCTTGCAGTGAGGGGCCCAGAACTGAACACAGTATTTCAGGTGCAGCCTCACCAGTGCTGAGTACAGGGAATGATCACTGCCCTGGCCCTGCTGGCCACACTATTGCTGATACAGGCTAGGATGCTATTGGCCTTCTTGGCTGCCTGGACACAAGCTGGCTTATGTTCAGTGGTTGTCAGTCATCACCTCTAGGTCCTTTTCCATGAGCAGCTTTCCAGCCACTCTTCCCCAAGCCTGTGGCATTGTATGGGGTTGTTGTAGCCCAAATGCAGGACTGGGTACTAAGCCTTGTTGAACCTCATACAATTCACCCTATATCATATATATACACCTTCAAACACAGCCCAACATTTTCAAGATTTGTACAAGACACAACAAAATGACATAAGCTGGTGTGATTCATACTGTTATTTACATGACTCCTTATTATTATGTGCCTTATTATTTCTCTTGCTCCAAGTAGCCTTATCCACACACAGCAGGATGCAGCTGTGTTGGAGGCTGCTCAAACAGCTACAGAAAACTCACTCTGCTACCATGTGCTTATGGTAAAATTTCAGTCAAAAACCAGCAGATGAATGGAAAGGCAACGAGATGAACAGCATTCAGCAGAAAGCTAGAAGTCATCACAAGTCTTTTCAAGACAACAAATAATATGTCTTGTCCTACATCTAGGACAAGATACATCTATCCTATATTCTTTCTGACTTTGCAAGGGTGAGAACTCTTGAGTCGAATACCAGAAATAGCAGGCATAAATACAGAATGGCATGCAATGGGGTAAAATAGATGTCACCTGAAAATTATGTTTTAATAATTAATGTTAATGGCGATGTGGGATACAGTGAACTGCTCTTAATTAAAATGCATTCATTAAAATTGTCAGTTCACATTGTTTGTGAAATTAAATGGAATCATTAGGAATAGTAAAAATAGATGGATTTACTCTTTCCCTCTATGAACAGAAATTCTTCCTTCTTAGATTTGCCTAGATATGTTCCCCTCATTTCCTAAAGAACCAAGAAACTATGCACACGATAACTAGCATGAGGTTTAAGCATGAATAATGCTAGTTCAGATCACTGATCATTCTTTTTTCATTTATTTTACGTAGGTTTCCTTTGCCTGATCTGTAAACATGTCCACAGACCTGCTATGTAAGTACATTTCCGTCATCCCACAGTGATTTTTTTGTACAATATGTTTTTATCAGATTCCCAGATGTGCTCATGATTGATGTCTTTTATCTGAAGTATAAAGTCTGTGTTTTTTCTGAGAACAATATTACCATGTGGAACAATATTACCATTATAATCAACAGGATTATTCTTGAAGTAAACCATGACTTAATATGAGTAAAACTGTAAAAATCTGGCTTATGTGTAAGAACAGACTGGTTCATTGAGACTTAAAATTACAGTTCTATCTAAAATGTTTTATCTATCTTTGGCACAAATACCATCCCAGATTACTACTGCGTGATGTGCTTGGGGTTTTTTAATCACTTTATGAATTTAACTGTAATGTTTCCAATGCATCTTTATCCAAGTCACATCCAAATCTCACGCCTCATCACTGTTACTCATCCTTCTTTTTCAACAATAAAGAATATACAAGTAGCATATGCTGATACTTCCCTGTCGTAACTACCACAAAACACTACTGCTCAGTTCTCCCCAATACTTGTACTCTCTTGCTCCAGCTTAAGCTATCTGCAGCATTAAGCACATTTTCTATGCTTATTAATCTGATCTACACACTTTCTTTTGGAGGCCCTCCAGTGCATCAGCTGCCATTTTTTATCATGGCCTCTGAGGGCTGCCCAGCATGCACACTGCAGTGTAAGATGGGAATTTCAGAAACCCACTGTATCCATCTCCAGTATCTCCTCAGAGGAACAAAGAAAACAATTTTTTGGGCTCAATAGCTGTAATCATTTAATAAATATAAAACCATCAGTGGCTTGCTGGCAGATAGCAGCTGTCTGTGAAGGTAATATTTTCAAGATCAAGTTATTTGCAAAGTTGCAATTTTTTTGAGCTTTATCTGCTAACTGGCAATTTTGGGGCATGCTTGAGTACCGTTTAGATGCAGGAAGAACTTTAAAATGAGGATTGTAATATACCTGACTGTATCATATACAACAGGCAAAACTGCTATCAGGAGTGAAATGTTAAAGAGAGAGTGGACTACTGTTCACAGTAGTCATGGTCAAAATCACTTAAGACTCCTTAACTTTACTCAGATGTGTAAGCTGGTTTACCGTTTAAGCTATCTTATGCCATGGCAGTTTCATTTTTCTCTCCTCAGCTCAGCCTCAGCACCTCTCTCATTTTCCTAATGACCAGTGGGTTAGAGAAGTTGTCACCTGAGTAGAGGTTGAAGGAGATTTGTGTGTTCAGCCTGGGGAAGAGGAGGTTTTAAGGGGTCTTCCTATACAGAAATAGTAGTTATGGAGATGGAGGTAGAAGCACTTTCCCCAATCATGCACCGTCACAGTACAAGGGGTGATGTCCACAGGTTCCTTCAGGGGAGATGCTCCTGGCTGTAAGGGGCATTTTCACTGTGGGATTGAATAAACATTGGAATAGGCTGCCCAGGGAAGCGGTGGAATTTCACATACTGGAAATATATGAGAGGTGGCTTGGCAGGGCCCTGGGTAACACTAATCTAAAAGCCAGCTCTCAATGAGAGGCTGGTCTAGATGATCTCCACAGGTCTCTTGTAGCATGGATAATTTTGTGGTTCTGTGTTCCCTTGTGTCCTCGGCTATCTTCTGTGCACCTATCCTTGGTCATCTCAGTATTACACCGCTTGTGCTGTGACAGGTTCTGTGATACTCTGTCGTACTAGAAGGGTATACATTTGTCTTCTCACTTGGAGATGTGCAAATAGCATCGAGGCAGTAGCAGTGCTGGCGGAACCTTCCAGGTTCCAGCTGGTGGGAGAACACTAAAGAATAGCATGGCAAACCTGTACACGTGTGAAATGATTCTAGATCTTTATGTCTGTTTTTATGTAAATAAGTAGTACAGAGTCAGCCCATGAGCTCAGTACTGGCCTGTGCTAACAAGCAACACCAGGGTGTGTTTTGGGGATAACATCTACCAGACTCTGTTCCAGGTAAGGAATTTGAATGTAACCACACTGTCTGTGAGGGAAAAGGGAAGAAGATGAGAAGTGTTCAGACACATGGAGGTGATGCCAAATGGTCTCAGCAAAGCGTCATCTTTCACTAATGCTTGGTTCAATGCAAGGTCAAATTCTAGGAATAAAAATCTTGTTCCAGGTCACATTAATGAAGACTAGATGTATAATTAAAAAGAAAAAAATCTAATACAACCAAAGCAAAACATTTTTGATTCCTAGGAAAAAAACCCACTGTAGTCTGGGGCAAACTGCACAAAGAAAATGTCATGGCTTCACAATGCAAGGGCTGCTGCAGCTAGGCCTTAAACTACAGCATCTAAGTCTTCAAGCCTGTGGAAATAAAATGAAAAAGCCAACATCCCAGTGAAGTTTCAGCACGATGAATTTGAGGTAGCGAGTATTTCTCTGTTTTAGATGGAGAAGCTAAGTAAAAAGAGAGAAGCTTATAAGGTATCTGGCAGCTACTGAGGCTCGGCTGGTCGGGGAAGCAGTGGACTTCCCTTGGAGCTTGTTTTTCTTTTCATCCTTGGATGAACTAGCGTGCAGTATATTATGCTGCCTGAATGTAGGGGTTTGTCACGGTTAGTGCCAGGGGCTGTCCCGGGAATGTAGGAAGGGTGCGGGCATGAATGGAGCACGCGGTGGTCGGTGGGGTTTGAGCTTGCTCTTCGGGAAACCTGTTGCTGCTCCTCTTGGCCTGGCCTGCCAAAGCCATGCAGGAAAGGAGGTGGGTCTTTGATCTCTTTGTTGTAGCTGCTCCCTGGGAATTTGCTGAAATCAATGCCCTGTTTTCCTGACGAAATGAATGGCTATGCCTAACTAGCTTTGTGAAGCGCTGAGGAATTCACCGCTTCTGTTTATTGACAGCTGAAAAGGAGCACATGGTGCTGAATGGGTCCTCCTGGGGAAACAAAACAGAGTGGAGTTAGACTTAGTTGAACACAGGGGCATTTGGAAAAGTCTGCTGAAGGAGGATGGCACATCTCCTGCCACCTTGCACTAGCATAGCCTGACTTTTTACTGAAAATGCCATTTTGAATAAGGTAAGGATTGTTTTGATTTCCCATACGTAGTGTGATTGTGAAATGTTTGCATTTCTGTTCTCGAGTGCAAAACCAATGTTTGAATTGTATTCTGTCATGGGAAACACCTACGTGACTATTGTGCTGTTTCCAGGCTCGGTCTGTGTTGATTAGTACTTTATCTAATGGTGATTAATCAATCTGAAAATTAATAATTTGGTATTTGGGTCTTGCAGTAAGGTTCTGAACATCAGTCATTTGTGTAAGCTGTTATATTAAATTTTTTATGTCTTTGAGAATCAGCCAAATTGCATCAGATGATTTCTTGACTGATACGAATTGCTGTGTTAAGACTTACACACAAGGCAGTGACTAACAAGCGGGCCTGTCTGGTAGAAAATCAGGAAATCTAAAATCCCTTGAAATGTAAGGATGTATTTCCAAACCTCTGTTTCTATACATAGATTCAAGGCAAGAGATAGACTTGCCGTTATGCTTGCTGGTTTTAGATGTACAGATTTTTGTAAAGACAGCAAAGAATAGCAAGAGGAGGATGATAATGAAGAAGCAGTGTTTTCTGTGTGTGAGTCCGGAACGGTTTATCAGACCAAAGGAATTTGGTGCGTAATTCATATGTAAATTTTCTACTGAAAACAGGAGAACAGATCTCCAGAGTTTCTATATTAGTTTCTCTGGTGACTGAAGAAAAATATTTCTGAGCCCACGCAGCTACTATTTTCAGGTGTGGTCCACTTACGACTGCAGGAAAAAACTTTTAAGTAATGTCATTCCTTCCTACGTCAGTTTAAGGGCAAGCTCCAAACACAATAATTTCCATTGTGCTGCCTTATTCTTACATGGCAGCAGGAATTGCTGAGCTTGTGTTGCAGACCTGATGAAAAATGTCTGTGCGTGCATACAGTCGTTTGAAAACTCCTGAGTAGTCCCCTAATTTCAGGGCAAGGGCTTGGGAAGTTTCGTGTTTTATCAGAGTAGTTTTTGTTCCTCAGTCTGGCGTTTTTTCTTTGAGTGACTTTGAGCCAGTAATCATACTAGTTTCGTCTCATTTTGTGCTTCTCTGCAGCAGATAGCTTATCTGTTTTTCTTGGAAGTATTTGGGCTCTATATGCAAACATGCTTTGTTCAGAATATTTTGTGATCCTGAAAATGAAAATACATTGCTTCACTGTGGAGAGTCAGTATTGTTGCGTGTGCATTCTGCCTTCAAGTTTCCAAGGTTTTGACAGGGAAAAGCAGAAAAAACAAATGCATTTATGGTTTTGACAAAGATGTAAAACCACTGAACTCAAGCAGGCTGGTATTGGTGTTTGTGGGCTCTGTTGCAATTATTGTTATCCAAATGTGTTAGGAGTAGATTTTAATCTCACTTACGTGTATTTATAAGTGACAGATATTGGAAGCAGCTAGAATTTAAAGCTAATTTACAATTAACATTTAAGTTAGAAAGGAGATACATTTGTAGGTCATTAGAGCATTAATCTAGGTGTCATGAAAATTTTGATGGGTGAGGGCTATTGAGTAGTTAATGGCATAAATAGAAAAAAATTGTGGTTGTGGAAAACTCAGTTGATGAGAGTGGTTTTAGTTAGTATAATGGAGAAGAAAGTGGATGATTCA